>CM023486.1:57927531-57978812 GCA_013339685.2 Hyalomma asiaticum
TTTCCATGAGCGCCGACATTGGACAGTACACTGTGCCTCCAGAAAGATGTGAACCCTGTGGGCAGAATGATGAAAAAAGGGTATCAAGAGTGCCTCTTATTTCACTCCTGCCTTCTCGCACATTTTCCACACTTACTTCACAAGAATTTTCAGAAAAGTACATCAATATGACTGCATGTACCCATGTTTGAAACAATGAGTGACTCAGTTTGAAAATTTCTTAATAAGCATAAATGCACATGTGTACATTTAATATACTATTTTACATAGCATTCCAACTTGCACCCAACAGTGTGTCAGAAACAAAGGCCCGTCTCCACAAAATTTTGAAAACTGCATCTCAATGCTCTTAAATACATTCATAACAGTATCAGGTACTAATGGTACCGATGAAAACGTACATTAACTGATTTTCTCCTAATCCTTTCACTCCAAAGATGGCGTTAAAGAAGCACTGGTGATAATTACAAAAAGGACACAATTAGATAATATGCATGAAAAGCATCCATTGCCTATCCTTACAAAAGACCAAGCTTGCTTGCAGTCAAGCAAGAGCACGATTCAAATGCCGAGTAACAAGGGTAAACATGTTTGACATAAAGAAAGAAACAGTTTCCTTCTTAACAACTGCCAGGCAGCAAGCCTTACTATGTACAAGAGAAAAAAAAATATAACTAAAACAGGCAGTTCCTTCAAAGAGCATTCACTGTGTACTGTCATCTGCCGCTACATTAGGCCTCTTCTGCGCTCTGGCACCATCCTCTGTTTCTGCGCTGTCTTCTGCTTCTCTTTTTGTTGCGGACGTCGATGGAGCAACCGATGCATCTGAAGAACTGCCTTTCGCTTTCTCATCTTCATCGGCTTCTAAGAAGTCGTCCCACTTTTTCAGTCGCTCCTCGAGTTCTTCTTCGGTCTCGAATATCTTGTAGCGCGTCCGGCGTCCCATGTCTCGGCCGTCAACTGGCGCTGAGCGAACCATCGGCCGTTCATTCTGCTGATGCAGGCGTCTGCTTCTTCGGGTTCCTTGAAAGTCACCGTGGCCACGCCTTCCGGATGGCGCTGAAAACAGAAAAATTTTGCTTTGTGCAAGAGCTTTATAAACTCGTGTCAGGGGAGTGTTTCAAGTATTCTAAGTCAGCACACTGCCTTAGTGATGCACCACAGACACATTATAACAGATGTGTTTGGCCCCATTGTGTTTATATACTGCACTTCTGAAGGCGTGTTACACCAGACTGACACAATGCCGACGCAAAAGATGGGCAGACAAGTTGGCAGTCGATCACGTCATGCATGCGACTTCTGCACCAATGTTGCCTGCACTCGCAAAGACAGTTTGTTGTTGAAGCGTGACAAAGTCACAGACTAAAGACACCAGTGACACTTACTGACTCAAGTTGAAGAGCTCAGCAGCCGAGTGAAAACACGTCCTGTACAAACCAAATCTGGGGAGCAGGATGTGCACAAAAGACGGGGGTGCACTAACACAAGGCAGTCGGGCAGTCATAGGCAATGTTCAATAACTGGCATCTTTTGTTTGTCACCCATGGAATTTCACTGTCTGGGCGTTCTGCTCTTCCACTGTTAACCTGTTATCACCACCTTAGTGACAACAGTGTTGCAACAGCATCAAGTGTGCCTAAGGCTGCATGAAAAAGGATGGCTGAACCATCAATGTAGCCTTGATGTTAGAGCGGCAGCATTTCACCAAAGTAGCCAAGGGGTCTGTGTTATACTACATAGCGTTCTATAGCGTTTACTTACATCATACACGACCACCTTCTTCACCTCTCCAAACTGGCCACACTCTTCACGAAGGTCCTTCTGGTACTCCAAAATCAAGGTAGGGTCACTCTGCATGACGTTAGAGGTCAAGGCTTTGTGAAAACCACTGTTTTTATCTAAATAAATTTGGTTCTACAAAACATAGATTGAGTAAGACAATTCTTGGACCCGTACATGGTAAGAAGTTAAAAAATGGCGTGTGTACTTTTCCTTTCGGGCATTGTGCTTTCAGAATAGATGGCATTTTATGTGCCAAAATGCAACAGCAGTGGAAGGTTAGGAAATTTTTAACAGCTGGGGTTCCTTAACAGGCACCAACATTGCATGGCACATGCGCTTCTAGCATAACGCCGTTGCAGAAAAGTGACCACCACTGACAAGATTGGACCTGCATTTTTTAAGTCAACAGCCAGACATCATGCCCATTGCACCAGAGTGGTGACTTGGACAGTGTGCTGGTTATATTACAGTCACCGACCCCGTTTATTCGCACTCTGCAGGAACCAACAAAATGTCCAAGTAATCAGCAGTCCGAAAAAGAAAAATTCACCGTACAAAAACACTTATTGCCTCACATGGCTGGAAAAACTGATCAATGCATGTTTACACACACACATGCTTATGTGCGACCAAGTCAGCCCGCATTTCAGCCAGTGTTTGACCATAGCTATATATGGACACTAGCACTGTCAGTGCCTGCACTAAGCATGCAGTTGACAGCTGTAGTGTGGGCGGCATGCCGTCATCGGAGTCGCAGTCCACCTGTGCTGATTTGAAGACCTGACGGACAACCTCACAATCGTCTAACTCGGCACCGGTCATGGCAGTATGTGAACTCCTCGAATGTTGCCATTCCCACATCAACCCCACTAGTGAGCAGATCATCCAATATTTCTGCTGTATGGGGAGTGGTACTTGATCTGCAAGTTGCTGGCTGTGGCACTGCCCTCATTCTCACTGTCAATCACATATCCCGCGTGGCAAAGGCAGTTCCAGATTGTTTGCTCTGTCACTGCCTTCCACGCATCAGACCGGATATTGATGGCTGATAGCAAATACATGACGTATTTTGTTGCCATTGTCAACGCAGAGGAGCACACAATGCAGGAGACTCGATCTGCAGAGCACCTTCAAGCTCTCAATCACACCCTGGTGCCTGGACTGCCATGCGTGTATGGTGTTAGGCGGCAAGAACTCAATTGTAATGGCTTTCAAATCGTTGCTGAGGCCATGGGCACTCCAGTCGTCAATAAACATCAGCAGCTTGTGGT
Source organism: Hyalomma asiaticum (assembly GCA_013339685.2). NCBI lineage: Eukaryota > Metazoa > Arthropoda > Arachnida > Ixodida > Ixodidae > Hyalomma > Hyalomma asiaticum. Next base: position 57,930,588 of record CM023486.1, read on the forward strand.
TCCACAGCTTGTATTTGACTGATTTGTGGAGTTTAACGTCCCAAAACCAGCTCTGATTATGAGAGACGCTGTAGTGAAGGTATCCGTAAATTTCGACCACCTGGAGTTCTTTAACGTGCACTGACATCACACAGCACAAGGGCCTAAACATTTCACCTCCATAGAAATGCAGCCGCCGCGGCTGGGATTCGATCCCGTGACCTTCAGACCAGCAGCCGGGTGCCATAACCACTAGACAACCGTGGCAAGGCAGCTCGTATTTCCAATCCAGCTTCCATATGTACATTTTAAAAAGTCCCGTGTTATCCATGCATCGGCATCCACTTTGTAACAGACAGGGAGCACCTTGACCACTTTGAAACATCTTGGATGTTTCCATTTACCTATAACAAGGAGCCAAAGTTTCTCAGTCTCTGAATAGTTACCTCCCATGACAACTGTGAAGCACTCCTTGCTGTGCTTTCCCCTGTGGGAGGGCTCGCCGGATAAAGCAAGTGGCTTGTCAGGAAACATTTTATAAAACAGGCCACTTTCTTCACAGTTAAAAGCTGTTGTCTGGTGTGTACTGGCACAGCAGTGCACACAGTTTGTCAGCGCGGTAGTTAGTCATGAGGGCTTTGTCAGCCACAGCACTCACACTATGTATTCATTTGAATGCCAGGTCATACGTTCTTTTTAAGTTGCACACACGATCATAACTGAATTTGTAGCCAGTAATACCCACACACACAGGGTGAGTTCCTCTGCTTTTTGCCTCAGCAGAGTGCCAGAAATGGGAATCTTTCTGGCTACAGTAGCATTGAGCCACATGTCCAGTGCCTTCTCCAGCTTCAGGTGGCTCCTATCCCAGAAGCTTTTCTGCTTCCCTGCAGACACCTTTTCTGCTGCCTCCAAAATCTTCTCCTTTTGCCTAAAATATTCAGAGACAGTTTGCTTGGAAATAGCAAACTTCTGAGCAACTTCGGACTGAGGTAGGCCATTTTCAACCTGACGAACAATAACGGCATTTTTTTTATAGTCAGTGTCTTCTAGTTCCCGCGCTTCTTCCTTCCTGACCGTGCAGGTAGAATGGATTGATTGATTTGTGGGGTTTAACGTCCCAAAACCAGTTCTGATTATGAGAGACGCCGTAGTGAAGGTCTCCGGAAATTTCGACCACCTGGGGTTCTTTAACGTGCACTGACATCGCACAGCACACGGGCCTCGACATTTCGCCTCCATCGAAATGCAGCCGCCGCGGCCGGGATTCGATCCCGCGACCTCCGGATCTGCAGCCGAGTGCCATAACCACTAGACCACCGTGGCGGGGGGGTAGAATGGATGGCATCGGAGCCATGACAGCAGACCAGACTTTGCACGGTCAGCGACAAAGAACGAGGCAGAAAGCCTGAGGCTAATGCTGCAGTCGGTCAGGCCTAGCTCCAAAAACAACTCACAGCTGAGTAGGCAGTCGACCCCAAGCTTGGCTTGACCTACAACTCGGTTGTGACAGACGTTGTAAGTGGGTACTGCACTGCTTGTCAACAAACATAGCCTTCGAAATCGGCAATTCTCACCACTACTTGGTTTTTGACATCAGCTATGCAGGCTATGACCATGATCATGACTATGACCATGAGCATGCGGCCCATGATCGTAGTATAAGCAGACTTCTGGCCAGAATATGATTTTGTCATCTGTGAGATCAGCACACAAAATGAGGTTGTCATCCACATGAGCAAAGTCCAAGATCGTGCATTAGGTCCTCCATCCATTCCTTTCATCAGTTCCATCAATGTGCTGTCAGGGTCACCTGCCAAGAGTTCTTCTGAACCGTAGAAATGTGCGAGCCCGAAGCACTAAGCACCACACAATCTTCTTCTGCTTTACTGCCTTCCGCATGTCAGTCACATGTACGTGAAAACACATGCAGTGTATCAAAGACACGCTTGATGTTCCTACCATGCATGCGGAACGGCACCTGAAACCACTTCAAAAAAAATTTTTAAAACAATCTACCCTGTATCAAGTGATGATGACAGTGGTAACTGATGAAAAGTTTACTTTTTTTCAGTTTCGACACCGAAGGGGTACAGCCTCCGAAGCCAAAGTATGGCGCACGATTTTTCAATCTTGGATGCAATGAGTGGGTCTGCTGCAGTCACGCCTGGCAAAGCCAGTCAAACTTCTAACACGGCAGCTTTCATAATGGCTCGGCGTGGTCCAAAATGATCGATTTAGTCCAAAAAGTCAACCGGGAGAATGCATTAGCTTTATGGGAACCTACATGGTGCATTTTTGAAGTTCGAAATGTGCATCGCATCCGAATTTGAAATCTGTTGGCAACTGAAAACCAGGAGGCCCCCTTTCGAATGAAACAATGTGGATATCGATGCATTCGATTCATAAGGAGTTTTTCCCCATTGAAATACACATGGCTGTGCCGAGACCAGGGCATCAGTTTGAACTAAGTTTGAACCAACTAAGTTTAAATTAACAGAGTTCAAATTAACGGGCTGTTACTGTATATAAAATGTACTGGCTCAAAGGCAGGTTCACAATGCAGCAGACGCTGCCATTACAGAACAGAAGCGTGACAATAGGGAGCCATGATGTGAAGCTATGATGTGACTTAGAGTTAGGAGGAGAGCAATTGCAGGCATAACGAAACAGATATTTTGGTCAGGATTTAACGGTAATGTGCTAAATTTGGTAGAGAATTGCTGCGAAATGTGCCATTTGTGAACACAGCTACTGCAACAAAAAAGGGAAAGTACAGTAAAACCTCACTAATTCGATCTCAGATAAATAGAAATTTAGGTTAATCCGAAGAATATGAGCAATCCTGTGATTTTCAATGCAAATTCTACTGGAATACTGGAATAGCCTGTGGGGCTCCATCAGGATGATTCGTAATTCCCGCCAGCAGCAACGTACGTGAAACAGCATCCCAGAGACGCATATCTCGGAGCTCACTGTAGCCGGTTGACCGACATGGGCACCTTCGGTTTTTTCACAGGCCTTCTAGCGATCCGCGGGCTGCCAAAGCCAGCCAGCCGAAGTGCGTTTGATATATATATTTTCTTTTCTGCAAGCTAGTTGGCACCATGGTGGGTGGCACAGGGCTTTACAGCAAGCTTCTCGTGTGTAAAATTTTGTAACGTTCCAAGTCCAAAGCCTTTGACCATGACATCGTTTCCTGTCAGTACCAGAAACAAGCGGGTGAAGTGTTTCTCTTTTGCATTATTCATGTGGGCTGTGTTGCGTTTTTCGTACAGTTCACCCATTCACCGCCTTGCATTCATCGTGTTTGCTTCGTCGCCTATACCTGCATTTACCGCGTGCAAAATCCTGGTCACATACGCAAGTCAAAATGCCAAAATACAAGAGGCTGACGCTGTGGGAGACTGTGTACTTAATCAAGGAGGCTGAGAAGTCGACGTGCATGAAGACTCAACTTGCCGAAAAATACAAGATGCCTTTGTCGATGCTTTCGACCAGCTTGAAGAACAAGGACAGGGTGCTTGAGGCTTATGAGAAAATGCATTCGTCAAAGCGATCAAGGATTCACTTCCCAATATACCCGAATGTTGAAGTCGTTTTAATGAAGTGGCTACAGCACAAAAGTGCTGCTCATCTTCCTGTGAATCGCACTATCCTTTCGAGAGAAGGCCAATGAGCTAGGACTGCGCCTTGACCACGAAGGCTTCAAGTGCAGTAACGGTTGGTTTCACCAGGGCGAAGGAGGCAGCGAAGGCCAGAGGGTTCCTGGAATAAGGAAACCTCCCACCTAGGGTACAAGCGGGACTAGCCTCGCAGTACCGTTTCGTAAAATAAATGTTTATTCATTCATTCCTATGAAAACATTTCCTGCCACGGACACCACTGTCTAGGGGAGAAAGCAGACTAAGGAAAGAATATCATATCAATTTTGTTCGGCGCAAGCATATCTGGAAGCAACAAGCTTCGATTGCTCATCACTGCCTGAGTGGGTAAGCCTAAGCACATTAAGAATGCGCACATTCCTAAGAGGGACGTTGTCACGTTGAGACATAACAAGAAGACATGGATGACAGCGGCAATAGTCGAGGAGTATGTGCGGCTTTTCAACCGGAAGTTTGCTGCCGAAGGGTGGAAAGTGCTCTATGTCATTGACATTGCCCGGCACACGGTGATGTCAGGAGCCTCAAGCCATTAAGATCGTGTTCCTCTCTGCAAATGCAACGGCCTTAGTGACACCAATTTTCGAAGCTGAGTTTAATCCACCATATATAACTCTCCTATATGCGTAGACAGCACTGAGCGAATGTTAAGCTCAGGAAATGCTGATAACATATTTTAATTTGACGTCAAAGTCAATATTCACATGGCGTGCCTACTGACATCGACACGTGTGTGACGTCAGGCTACAGTGCAAATTTTGGTGACTTCACGCAGCAGTACGGCAAGTTGCGATGACGTAAGGTACAAAAACATGCAAAATGGCCGCTCGCGCGTCACTCGCGGTTGTCTGCTTTCGCCGTTCAGTCGCCGTAGTTAAGAGTGCCCGTGAAGCGAACGAGCGAGGTCGAATTACCCTCTATCGTCATGTGTGCCCGCGTATAATCGGAAGGCAAGGTCGCTATGGTGCCGGCATTTTGCCCTTGAAATGCCGCGAAGGTCTCGGAGGCCACCTTAGGTTATCGCAGGCTCCGGAGCCACGCTGACACCCACCGTGTGTGGCGTACATTGCATCTTGCATTGTGCCGAAGTATTTGCTGTCGTCGCAGAGTCGATATACAAAATTTTGTACATCGTTGACCCCACACTTGCTACAGGCGCTGCGCGCGAGAGACCCCCGGTCGAAAACGTCACGATTTTTTGCGGAGCAAGTCACGAGAGACTCATTACTATGCACATACTGTGTCGTGACGTCAGGCCACAGTAGGAACCGAAACCAGCTTTTAAAGGCATGCTGCAAATAAATTTTCACGACGCACTCACGCTTACCAGTACGTTTTCTGGGCTCTGGAGGGCTTGGCCTTTCATTTCATGCAAAAAAATGCCAACTGAAAATTTTCGTGGCAGTACTCCTTTAAAGAGTGAAATAACCTAACGTACTTGACGACTGGCAGAAGCATCCATTGGCACCACTGCTTCAGGAGTTTGGGGAGGACGACGTACAACTTGGATGAAGCAGCCTTATTTTAAAAGATTTCCTGCCACGGACACCACTGTCTAGGGGAGAAAGCTGCCTAAGGAAAAAATATCATATCAATTTTGTTCGATACGAACGTGTCTGGAAGCGACAAGCTTCCATTACTCATCACTGCTTGAGCGGGTAAGCCTTGGTGCTTTAAGAATGCGTGCATTCCTGCGAGGGATGTCGTCATGTACAGATATACCAAGAAGGCATGGATGACAGCGGCGATAGTCGAGGTGTATGTGTGGCTTTTCAACCAGAAGTTTGCTGCCAAAGGGTGGAAAGTGCTCTATGTTATTGACAATTGCGTGGCCCACGGTGGCGTCCGGAGCCTGAAGCCATCAAGACCGTCTTCCTCTTTGCAAATACAACAGCCATATTGCAGCCGATGGACCAAGGGTGATTTTGCATACGAGGAAGATTTACCGCCACCACTTGTTGAAGCGGATTCTGCTCTGCTACGACAATGGAAGGCAATACGACATCAATCTCCTTGGTGAAATCCGTTTTGGTCATCAGGTGCTACTTTCAACTTGCCGGGTTTCGAAAACAAGGTGGCGAGGATCAGGCTGATGCTTGCAGCTCGATGAGGGAGACTCAACGTATGCTTGTATCACAGACTCCGGCAAATACGACGGTGACGGACTAGGCTTCACGGAGCATTCAAATGTTGAGAAAGGTGTCTAAACATTGCACACTAATGTGCGCAAAGAAATCGTCAACAGTGGTCTAGTCGGTGATGACGGTGACAATGGTGATGATAATGAACCAGCCTGTGCGCACGCTTTGACGGCAGTTGTAGATGTAGATGCCATGGCCACCTTCCACAGCTTTGTCGAATGCAGCAGTAGTGATTGTGAAATGCTAAGAGTCGTGAGCAGGCTTGAGGATATGGCACATGGAGAGGCGAACTACTGCACTAAGCAATCCAACACCGATTATTTCAAGTAACCTTTTTGTTACATGGAAGGTACATGTGGTTTCATCTTGTGGCATTCTTAAAATTTTTCTTCATTTTGGTGAATTCAAACATACACTTAATTCAAAGAATTTTTGTGGTCCAGCAGCCATCAAATTATCAAGGTTTTACTGTACAGTGTCATGTTAGTGTTTAATATAACAGTCTGCACAATACACTCTGATGAACAAATTCACAGTGAATGCAGTGTGCAGTGGTGCGCGTGGTGACCAGCGTCCAGTCAACACACAGGTCGAGATGTGACATGCAGCTCAAGACACAAGACAAAATTACAAAACCTGTTTTTGCTCATCATTTCATTACAATAACAGTCAATCTTGTACAAAGAGCAATAATGAAGCCCATTCTCGCATGTTTGCGTCGCGTTTAGTATGTTGGTATATACTTCCAGAGCTGTCCCTGTACATTCATAGTTTTCTCACCCCCTCACCTAGGGCTCAGTAGGTACCATAGATAAACATTAATACATAATCAAGGGCACATTAACATTCTCTGCAAAACACAGTAATATCATAACACAGTAAAAAAGTGACGCTGTCCTCAGATATGGAATAGGTGCTCGCTTGTGTAGCAGAATAGCATCTACCATCATCTTTAACATGTGTTCAGAGATCTGGAGGAAATTGGGAACAGGCGCATGACACTGGGACGCTGTCCTCAGATATGGAATAGGTGCTCGCTTGTGTAGCAGAATAGCATCTACCATCATCTTTAACATGTGTTCAGAGATCTGGAGGAAATTGGGAACAGGCGCATGACACTGGAAAAGTGAAAGCAGGAAGCTGAATTTATGCATGAACCCAGAGTATGCGTGATACAAACTGCTGCGGCAGCTTCCATTGCCATTTTGTTTTTGATTAATAGTTTCCATAATTTTTGACAATCCTTTTGGCTTCTGCTTGGAAACCCAACAGCATGATTCCATTCCTATAACTGATAACACAACATGGGAACATTTTAGCTCTAACAAGCAGTCTATTTCATTATACAAGGCACAAAAAGTGCACAGGGAGGTGTGCATCATACTAAGTGGGTCCTAATGCATAGGCTAATCTCATGCTCAGCGGTCACCTGATATGCAGTCACCACAGTAATGTCCTGAAGCAAACAAACACTGGTAATAAAGCAGAGTAGCAATGCAGAGCATCGTGGTACAAACACTGAATGATCGAAACAGGAAGCAGTGAAGCTGCATAGAAGAGCCCCGACATGAACTTGCCTCAAACTCCTTTGTCTCAAACATGTTCTTGAGGACCACGGTGCACTCGTGCTTGTCTCGCATGCCACGCAGCTTCTCTGGCCGCCAATCAAACAGCCTGCATATACCGAAAGGTATGTAATGATATATAACTCTCATGACAGAAAAAGTGGAGAGAGAGAAAGAAAGAAGAATTTTATTTATATAATCAGGCCCCGTCAAATGTGTTGCGAAAAGTAGCCTGGTTGTTAGCCAGGGACATCCTGAACACTGTTGAAAAGATTGCTGATCTACAGTCAAAGGCTTACAGGGCAGAGGCTGTTCTTAGACATAGTGTGTTTTATTATTTAGGCTAGGACAATAAAAACTGCAGTGATTATGTACAGTCAACGGCAAAAGTTTGCGGGATCCGAAACTTCGGAAAAACCTGTATTACCGCATAGCTACACAAGGCAGCCTCAATTTAAATGTTTCATTGGGTAGATGTATCTGCGATGTATAGGTTGTAACATTTAATTCGAGGCTATGTTGAGAGGCTAAGGGGTAATATAAATTTTTCCGAAGTTTTGGATCCCGCAAACTTTTGCTGTTGACTGTACATTTATGTAGTGATGCCAAATATGAACTCGGACTTCATGTGAACTGAGCCATTAATTGATAAGAATATCATTCAATCACATGTTTATTAAACTGGTTGTATGGATCTTGCTTAATTAAATGTTGCTGGATCCTACACATGCCAAGGAGTGCAAGGAAATTTATTTTACAATTCTAACTTTCCCAGAAGAAGCGTTACAAAGCTTCAAATTTCTCATTTGAATGGCCCAGTAATGACATGCTTATTATTTTGTCCTTTCCTAAGATTTATAGCTTCACAAAGTAACATTTCACACCTTGTTGCACTCTCTTAGCATTCAGCTTTTCAGCACAAAATAATCAAAATTGACCCTACCAAACCAGAGCAAAGCTCGAAAGATTGTAAGTCACAATAAATGACACTGAGACAATAGCAAAAAACAAAAGTCAATCCACCACCGGTGAGATGTAAAAAGCTTTTATGGCTACAATAATGATAGAGGATGCAAAAAATTAGTTAGTTTATGCCTGACTAGTGGTAGAAATTGAAAATAACATTCTCAAAGCAAAAATCCTTCTACACAACTTTTGGCTCCAAAGAGCAATGTCGAGGTGCTTTAGGGGGCCCGCATGAACCAGTTTGCTGCCTACCTGGGATGACATTGCGAAAGTACACTAGTGATCTTTGCATGTTGCTCTACAAATAATGGTAAATTCCTTGCTTCACGCAATGAAACAGTATTTAGCTGATGTGTTAAGTAGCGCTACCCTACTCTCCCCTCCCCTGCCACCTCTCCTGCTGTCTACAAAACTGGTTACTCCGGTCGAAACAGTACGTATGTATAGGAAAACAAAAGAAGAGAAGCACATAACACAAGTGCTGACGAACAGCTGTGTGCCAATGTAGTACAACAGGAGAATACACGTAAATACCGAAAATGTTAGGAAAACAAAGCAACCTTACTGTGAACACAATGATCAAGCACCACACCATATAGTCTGCCACAAGAAAATGCACACCACCTACCCAGGCACGTATGTGACCACCCTCTCAGGGAGAGCTATTGAAAGTTCACTGACAAATGCAGCCAATTTCGTGTCGATTACAAATGCTTCATAGATTTCATGCTCAATTTGAGTGAGATGCCTCACGAGGACTGAAGAGTCATGAAAGAGGAGAACACAGCTGCCAGAGGAGCAATGTGCTGGCTTGTTGACAGGGTGCTACTTGTCGACTTAATATTACAGGCATGCTCCCTAAAATGATTGTTCTGGCAGCGGCCAGTCTGCCCAATGTATGAGCAGCTGCACGACAGAGGAACATTGAAAGAGTATATTAAAGCGTATGAAAAATAGCGCCGCAGCCCTGATTTCCTGCAGCGCAATTCAGACAATGCTATCCGTAGTAGGGGAATTAAGGAACGGATGAGTGTCTTCTTAGCGCGATGACGTTGTGGCGGTGTCAGGAAGCCACGCGGACTGTTGGATGATGTGACGGCTCTTTGCGCCTTCGAAACGGTGGCACACATTTCATCCACCATTGAGTATTCCTTAAAAATGAGCAAGTTGAGCAACACAACACTGTCGACACCCGTAAGGATATGGCCTACTTTGTATCTTTCAGTCACGCTAGAGTCTATGTGGCAGCAAAAAGGTAGAACATCAAGGATGTATGCAACGCACAACTCTGTGGCTGTCTGAGCCCAACGAAACAGGTCTTTCATGGCAGTGGACTTGCTACAAGCGAGTAAAGATTGGCAAGTAAAGAGACATGCCGGTCATTGATTGTGACTTCAGCACAAGTGCAGCAATGCCTTCACAGATAAATGCCACAGAATGACATGTTCACCAGTGAATGGGCCTTTACGGCACAGCCATGTCTCTGCTCAGTTGAGCGCGGAACACAGTGCTCTTTGACTGAACGGTTTTATAAAGTGCCAATCCAAACTAGTGCACTGATGTACGGTGCCACCTCCTCGTGCGGGACGCATGTGTGCCACATGGATATGGAATGTGTGTTGCTTGCAGAAACGAAAGTCACTCGACGTCATCGCACTGACCCAAGATACTCGCCACACTCATGAGAGGCTTGTACGGCAACGAGATGAACTTGCCCGAAAAACACTCTTGAGATAACCAAGCGAAGACGGCACAGGAAGTATCCCTGCAGATACGGCATGGAGCAAGCAACGAGCTGCATGCAATTACGCAGCGGGAATTGGCACTATGTGGCATCTATAACCCCGCTTGTGAAACAGTATCGCAGATCGTCACACAGATGTGCGTGTCGCCGAACGCCAGATAAGTTATCCGTCTGCTCTGGTGCTGCCTCGTGTGTCGTGCCATGTCATCACTTACCCAAATCATAGTTTCATAACATTCCTTGGCACCGCACACTAAAGCACAGTCACGTGAAATAGATCGCAATTTATTCCTTCCTTCAGCAGAGTACACTTACTAAATCAAACCTAGGAGGTTTCTGCATTTAAGTGACTCTAGGGTGAGGACTGCCCCTCAACAGCACGCATTGTTCCAACAGCGCCCAGAAAGACTTTTCATACCACGAGCAAATCAAATCATGATGTGTTCTAAGTGCTGGTGGAGCGGCAGCAATGCATATGTTTCTCTGTGAAACTGCAAAACACCCTGATAGTACAATATCACCGCCCTGAGGCTCATGACGATCGGGGAAGATATTCTCAATATACACGTTCCTGTCAATGTGGTAACATGATTTATGGGTCAATTTACGATGTCACGGATCCAGAGAACTGCAGCAGACTATGAGCTGGTTAACGTGAAACCATTATAAGCTGTTTTTATTCCAAATCTGCCACTGGCCTTTCACATCAGCAAACAGGCACACCTTACTCAGAAACTTTGTTATTTCATATTTTTGTTTTAAATCACGAAATAAATGTAAATTTGAAGCCGAATATTTCTATCACATATAACTGTGTGGTTTTCACAATGCCTTCACAGCTCAACTCTATTATCGTCTGTGAGCCAAACATTGTGGTCAATGTGGATATTTGAGCAGCTTGGTAAGAATTCATGACAAAGGTGCCTGCCATTTTATTTTCAAGCTCTCACTATCTGCTGTTTTCATCATGAAGCATTCTGGTGAAGAGACACAAGTGTATTAACTTTGCTGTCCTCTGGTCTGCCACTCTTATCTGAAATAATCTGCCCAGCGACTGAGGATACGCGTTCTGCGGGTGCCGACGTTGCTGGAATGCAAAAGGATCCCCGGCCACTTCGGAAAGCGACGTCATGGAGCGATGCCAAGACTTAAAGAATTCTAGATTGTTGCGGTTCCTTTCCTGTGAATGTAATGGCATGTAACGGAACCATTAGCTCTGCATTTCAAATTGTGGTTCTAAATGCAGCTTTGTGTAGAAGCACCTGCTGTTTAGGTTGTCCAACTGCAGGAGCAGGTGGGTACTCCGAAAATCGCTGGGTTAGTTCATAAATCAAACAAGGGCGTGGTCTGCACTCATTTCTGATTGAAAACGCTCAAACTTTAGTCGTGGGGCAAGCAATGTTTCAAGAGATAAGGGGGACGTCGGGCTGAGGATTGCGGTTGGCTGAGGTGGTGCGTCTTCATCCTTGCTGGCTGTTAGGCACATCCTGGAATCCACAGGTTCCAATCTTACGGAGACTAAGCATAAAGTGACTCTACCATCTTCAATCAGAGGTTTCCTTACAGTAGATCCACTTTGAAGAGATGTCTTCGCATAATACAATGTAGGGTGCTGCATATCTCAGGCCCATTCTTAATTGAAATCAGTTGCAGATAGTCCGGACCTCGCTGTGTTTCTCAATGCAGCCCAGTATGGGCATCCCGACTGTTCTGAAGTGGTCTTGATTGACCATAGTGGCACACTCCAATGTTCTGCCTCAGTTAGAGGGGTTTTGGCAATGGTGGCTGAGCAAATTGCCATCGCTACAGCGATGAAAGACCCATCGCGTCCAAACATATTCACTGACTCGCGGTCCGCAGCTAGAGCTTTCACCTCGGGCTCGATCTCACGGGAGGCAGCAGCTATCCTTGGTAGCGAGGGGGCTGCGATGTTTACGCCATCAAATGGTTCCTGGGCATTATGGGGGCCAATGTACATCCTGACGCCCCCAACGCCAATGAGTTTACCCATGACCGTGGGTGAGGTATAGCTCACCGCAGCAGTCCCGGCAGACCTGCAGGCAGGTACGCTGGAAGGTACAAGGGACTAGCTCCTCACTTTACATGAGATCATGACTCCTTATCGGAGGGCTCGTCAACATACTTACCATAACTCACTGGATTGCAATCGCTGTCTTTCCGGATGCTGCAAATAGGGTCTTTCGTTTCGAGGGGCAGGTTTACTGTATAAACCGGACTATAGGTCGAGTGGGAATATAGGTCGACCCCCCAAGTTTAGGTGACCAAAAAAAAAAAACAACAACCCAAGACTGCCGAAACACATTTATTTGCGAATAGGGCGCACTGTCCACCCATCGTCGGAGCTCCCCTCAACCACCATCGCAGCTGTTCCTATTCGTCACACGAAGCATCACTGCTTTCTGAAGACGAGAGTTTGTCGCTGGCCACCTCCCACAGAGCTAGGCTAACAGAGCGTCGTCTTCCATGCCATCCAGCGAGTTGCTGATACAACATTCCTTAAAAGCATATTCCACCGTGGAATCTGGCAAGGAACGCCAGGCGGAAAGCACCCCGCCGCAGACAGTCGCAAGCGAAGGCCTCTGTAGGGCGACCAGTCGGCGTCTTCAGGTTGTCACCGGATATATACTCCTGGTACCCCCGCCACTATCTGTCCTTGAGCGGCTTGTTCAGCACAACGTCAAGCAGCTGGAGGGTGGACGTCATACCACCTGGTGTCACGACGAGGTCCATTTTTCCATCGCCGAGTGCGCGTTTCACAGCGTCGGTCAGGTGACCACGAAACGTATCCAACACAAGCATGCTGCGAGGATGCAGCAACTTTTAGCAGACGGATGTGCGCCGGCGGAGAGAAAATCCTTTGCGCCTCATGAATTGACGCACCCACGAGTTTGGTGCACGGAACTGTTCTCTAGTGAGCCCAGCTTCTTGAGCGAGCTCCACGGCTTTGTTGCAAATGGTATCCACAATCACTGGCAGCGAGCGCGCACGAACTTCCCGCACAAAGTCCGCGAGCGTATCCTCCAGCTGTGGATGAACCACACTTTGCCCACGAAACGACGTTTTCCGAGGGTTGGACTTCTGCAGCTTCCCTTTCTGTTCACGCTTTTTTCCGGAACGCCAAAGCGGTGCTGAGAGGCCATGTTGCCGTTCGCTTCAGCGAACTCAACAACATTTCGTTTAAATGCAGCTGAGAACTGCCTCCTTTGCCGCTGCTCATATTCAATGAACGAAAAAAAAAAGAAGAAACTAAACATCATACGCGACGTCAATCAGAGCCGAACAGATCGGAAGCACAGCAAGAACACAAAGAAAACAGGGAGACTAAAAAAAAAACGCCTGCTATTGGATTTGGCTGTGGATACTGCCGTGTGTGGCTCATGCATGCCACATGTTGCCAGATGGCGACGCACTGTCGGCTAAACACCGCTATATAAGACGAGGGGTGACTTTAGCTCGCTGTTTTTTTTAAAATATCTCGACTTATATTCCGGTTTATATGGTAGTTACTTCTTGCCAATATCAAACTGCATTGTCCGGACAACGGAGAGGCGTACTGCTCATTAGCTCATATGCTCTGGCAATGTCCTGCATTAAGCAGAACGGAGTTCAACAAAAAGGAGGACTTCACAAGAAATGCATACTCCTGACTGGTCAAAAGAGAAGACTGCCCTTTTGCTACCCTACTAACAAATAAAATACGATTTCTGTTCCAGCTATGTGCTTTGATGGCATGAAACAAGCACTGCAACGTTACTTGAATGGCAGTTCAATAGTTCACATTGATTTTAAGTTCGGCTGCCTTTTATGCAGGAGCTGCAGTAGGGTGACTGTAAGGCATCCCATACTGTAGGACTATGAATTGATTTTTACTATGTATACTGAAATGCAGTCGTGGCATCAATCCTATTAGCAACAATACCGAAAGTTTCTTTGTATCACGTGGTGCGTGTTGTGAAGCTCCAAAACAGGTCACTTATACAAAATCTTTAGAAGAGAGAATGCTGCTGACTAGACGTACCAGTTATACCTGTCTGCTCTCTACCACTGCTGTTTCTTAATTTTAACATTGCAATGTCCTACTGTCACTGCATGATCTCGGTAATGAATCATTCCAGGGTGTCTACCAAGTTGACATTGCTAAATTCCCTGAGATTTCCAGGTTTTCCCTGAGTATTTCTGCAAAATTCCCTGAGTGGCACACAACTTTTTTTCATGTCGATGCGCGTAGGCACCACGTCACCCAATGCCGTCACTAGTAAGCATGTTGACTTTTTGAGGGCCAAATTAAAAAAAACAAAGAAAAACGCTTTTCCAGATTGCCAAATTGTGAAATTGCGGATTGTGAATGTACAAAATGCGTAAGGTCGGAAAAATATTGTAAAAAAAAAAAAAATCTGGAACAGTATTTTGGTGTCAGCATCACTTATAACTGCGAATTGTAAACAATTTGCACGTTCTAAAATACTATTAAAATAGTATTTTAGAACGTGGTGTTGCCTGAAAAACGGGTCTACGCACAGCGCCTTATAAAACGCATAAAACGCGCACATAAAACGCATCTCTGTTCTCTTGGAGCAACCAGCTGTGTCGGCACACACACGGTACCACTCTCTGCGTGCAGCTGCCCTGGGCACAGTAAAGTCAGTAATCAAGAACAGAAAGAATCCCTCGTAAGCGTCGATACTAAACAAGCTGAAAGCTACGCCAATAAAGTTGAAAATCAACTTCCGCCGCCTCTGCAAAGGAGTGCTGATGAAGATAAGCATGGTTTCACGCGCCTCCGTTGCTCATCGACGTCGCCGCGGACCACGCGACGCACCCAAGCTAGAAATAAGTCCTGTTTATCTCCGCAAGGAGGTAAAGTACGCGGTACAACGCATCACCGTGTGGCGTGTAGACTCGGCGCCGCGTCCTCTCCCTTGGAGGTAGAGAGCGCGCGGCCACACGAAGCTGTGCGCCCTCTCTCCATGGGGAGAGGACGCGGCGCCAAGTCTACACGCCACACGGTGACGCGTTGTATCGCGTACGTGCGGTTAGGGCATAACACAATCATTACAAACGCTTCTTGTAAGTCCTAGGAAGCGGCAACACCTCCCAGTGAGTATGCACCGTCATTATGGCGCGAAATTTCAAACGGAGGATCGAAAACGCCCGCACGGCAAGGACTTGCGCAACAGAAAACCACCGCCATGCATTTACGTCAAAAACCCTCAAAGACTTAAAAATGACTTGACCGCCTTGGAATGGTAAGCAAATATTTATTTCACACAAAAATAAAAGAGCGGTGAGTAAGAATTAGATGCACAGCAAATTAATATTTTCGAAAAATGGACAACATTGAAAACAAAATAAGCAATTTTCAAATACGAATAAAAAGAGGTGCATATATAGGGAAACATTTTTGAACATGAGCTATTTTTATCAATTAATTACAACCTCAACAATTTGTTAACGATGCAACGAGTTGGATTCTGTCTCAGCAGCTGTAAATTCAACTGTCCTGTTACCCCCACAATGTTGCATCACTGCTTCAGAGAGTCTATTTCTGTTTGTATGAGGGAAACTTGCATCTCGGCGTCCGCCAAAACTTTCTGTTTCTTTATCTCTAGCTCCTTCAAAGAAGCGGCAGTACGCTTCCTTTCACGCTCCTTTTTTAACGCGTCGGCCCTATCTGTCCTAGTCTTCTCCAGCTCCTCCTTCCAACGCGCGTTCGCACCACGGACCATTTGAAACATGCGCTTGGTCAGCTGCACACTGGCAACTCCTCCAGCTGACGACACGGCATCAAAAACGGTGCGTTGGGCAACCAGAGATTGCTCCTTTTGATTTTCTACCAGGCAGTCTTTGTTGATGTTGATAGAAAATCCCCGCTCGACAGATGCATTTCCGTGCGAAAGAGAGAGGATTATTTTTGCAAAAGTCAGCAGTTCTTTGTTGGGGCCACAGATGTGTGCCCAAAGGGCATCCAGGCGATCCGTGCTCCTGTCAAAACTCTTCAGTGCTGCTTGCGTAGAGGCTAAAGAACATACTTGCTTATAGGACCGCATAGCCCGATCAGCTTCTGTTCCAGTCATCCACTGGTGTTCTGTCAGTACTTCAAGTGCATCGGTCAAACGCCTTTCCCCAAGCTCGGGAATCAGCGCGCATGCAGGGTCGAGAGATGACGACCCCCTCGTGAGCTTGAACTTCAGCGGCGACCTTTCCACAATCTTTTTGGCGCAGTGCTTCACAAAAGCGCCACAGTCGCTTCTGAACTGAAGGATAGTCAAGTCTGAAAGTTTCGGGGCCTTTCGGAGCGCATTTCTCGCAGCAAAGCCAAGGTCAATCTTGGCCGTCGGAAAAATGCTCGCAGGAAGGTCCATATCTACTTTCATCAACTTCAATGGACTGTCCGCTGCCATCAACACATCTCTCTTCACTATTCTGCTCATAAGCGATCGCAGAAGCTGTTCCAGTGCTGCGCCAAGGAATGGAAGCATCGGTGCATCGCTCTGGAACTGAGCCAGAAATGGCTGCAGCTCTTCCGCGACGCTAAGCATAAAGGTTAGCTTCGCACACAGCAGAGGGTCGCGGATGGCTGTCTCGACCACGGTGTAACTGGCGCTGGTCGGTCGCTTGTTCTCGTTTCGACATGACTCAACGTACACCTTCATGTACGGCAGAACCTCAAGGGCCCTTGAAATTACACGGACATTTTCAAGCCACCGCACAGCGCAAAACTTCAAAGGGTAGATGTTACTCCCAGTGATGCGTGCATACTCAGCGCGTCGGGCAGGTACGCATTTGAATAAATTGTACACGGCCCGGAGAAATTCGACGAGTTGCCATCCTGTTGCTGCGTGTCCCGTTTTGAACGCGCCGTTCACTATGTGAAGTCCACAGCTACCAACATCGAGAATTCGGCGGCCGTCATTCGACTCGCGCAGTTCTTCCTTGATCTCACGGAGAAACTTCAGGTTCACATTTGGCCCGTCCATTGAAATCTGAAGAATTTTCGATCGTGAGAGTCCCTCTGTTGCCCTTTTAAATGCGGACACCAATTCTTCAGCTCGAGTGCGCCCAAGAAAGCATGACGTCAGGTAGCGAGTTTTCACGCTTTCCTCCGCATCCGACCAGAAGCGAACCAACACGTCCATTTGCTCCTTTTGTGCAACCTTGTTTAACGATTCGTCAAACGCTATGACGAGGTAGGAGGCTTCCTTCACTTCTGACATAAGGCTCTCTTTGAAGAAAGGCGCGAGACCGTAGACAATGGTATAACCCACCTTGTCCTTGCCAAGATGCATTTTCTTGGCTGTGGCTGATGACGGAAACATTAGCGGAAACAGAGAAGCCGATGCCGCAGCAGCACGGAATGACGAGTGCGTCATGACAGCATTTAGGCACCATATCACTTCCGCATTAATGACCTCCTTGTCACGTTGAAACAAGTCTCCTGCTGTACTTTGGGGCTCGAAGTCCGTAGGCGTAGTTGTAGCAGGTGAAGGCTGCGCAGATCCTGGCGTCACTGGCCCCGTTTTGGTCACAACGGCGACCGGCGGTCCGCTTGTTGGCGGCGTCAGAAATGATGCTACTGAGGGTGTTCCGGCTCCACTCACAGCAAGACGATGCTTTTTACTATTGGCGTGGCTTGTCACAGCTCTTTTTCCCATGTTACTAAGTGAAAACTGTTTTCTGCATAGCACACAGTACGCCACGTTCGCGTTGCTTTCAACAGGCCTAATCCATGCTGCACACTCGGAATTTTGGGATTCGTCCAGTCGGGGACGAAATTGCACTTGAATGCTGTCATACTTAAGTTTGCTGGTTGCAGCACCACTGCCGCGCTTAAAACAGTCAGTTCAGAATGACGACACACAAACACGACACAATTCGCCACTTTCCAGCCCTGTCATCGTCGGCTGACCACGATGGGGCACCAAGCTATACTGGTTATATTCCTCCACTGCTTCAGCCAGTGGCGGACCATAAGGGTTCAGGTTAGGAAAGACTTTCTTCTGGGAAGAGAACTTCTTTGGAAGGGAAATCCTTGTTCGGTATGTAGTGCACAGTAACTGTCTCGACTGAGGACCAACAGAAGCACTCACAGGGGAAGGGGAGTGAAAGAAAAGAGTGGGAAGGAGAGGCCACCTCCTGGAGACGGAGATAACCCACACAGCCAAGCTAGCCAAGCGCCAGGTCAGGGTGCCTCTCTATGCATCAAAAAAACCGATGGGTGCCCGGCGGCACTGAGAATCGACCCCAGTACCTCGGGCATCGGAGGCGCAGCTGTGCATGACTTTGGGCTTGGAAGAGGAGCGTATCGGTTTTTAGCTTTAGTGGTAAACCACGAACTTTCTTCCGGTGCTCAGGTCACTCCTGCCTACTCAGCACAGCTAGTACACACGGCGGTTACTTGCATGCTTTTTTTTTTTTCGTGCTCCGATTTCACTCTGCGCGACTTCCTTCTTTGTTCTCACATTCCTTGTTTTTCTTCTTCGTCCCCCTGCCCCCTCTCTGCTGTCGTGCGCTGCCCCATAAGTTTCTCTCCACATGCAGTGCGCTGTGGTCACGGTTTCCGGTTGTGAAAAGCGTGCGCCTCAGTTACAATAGTAACGGGGGCATCAGTCGACCTCTGAATGACGTACAAGCTCAATACTGCTGCACAAAAAATTTTTGAAGGTCTTCAGCCGCAGTTTTTCGAACTGTTTCCGGGAGCTTGTTCCTTTCCACAGGGAGTGCTTCGTCTCCGGTCATGGGGCACAGGCTAAGACCTTTTGGTTAGCAGAGGTGACATCGCTCTCGGCTCTCCCTGCACAGCACTTCCTTTCGGTCACGTTCATGTTTGCCGCGATGTTCTGTGTGTGCCACAACCCCAACAAAAGCCTAGCTTCTTCGCAGATTCACGTGCATAACGACAGCGTGTCGAAGTCTGTGTTATGGTCGAACTTTTCGCAACGCTCTGCAAACCTGTTGCTTTTTGACTCCACTCTCCGTGCAGCATTATTGTGCTGGCGCATTCTTTACTAAAAGCTTTTACTTTCGCCTATGTGACTCGCTGAGCATTGTGAACCTTCTAAATAACTCTTGGTGTTTTACTTTTGGATATCCGTCCTATGGCCGCGGCAGTAAGGCGCGAGCGCACACGTAACACTGTGAGCCACTGACGCCAGCTTTCCCGGGAACTCTGGCAAGCTGTTTAATCCCTCCTCCAGGATCGTACGGGGCCGCGATGCGCCGCACTGACAATCGTTGCCCGCGCTGGTGTGGAAGCAGCGCGGGAGATTACCTTTCTCGGTACAAAATGTATTAAATGGCATCTCCAAATTTATTTATTGGCATCTCCAACCCCACTCCCCATTTACTTAAATTTACCTAAACGTTTACCTCAATGAAGTCAATAAGGTCCGGTAAGATAACCATGCGAAGGGTTCTCTTCCATTGGGGGAGGGGGGAGGAGGAAGGTTCATTGCGGCGCCCCCACCCCCTAGCCATTAAGTCAATGCATCAGGCAGGCCGACTTTGCCCCCCCCCCCCCCGCTTTCTAACCTTTCAGATGACTGAGGGGGGGGGGGGCTCCCGTCCCCTCCTCCTCTGCGCACGCCTATGCCGGCCAATACTAGCTGCGTTGTATGTCCGAGTTCATTTTGTCATGTGCGCGCAAATTTGGAAAAGACTGCGTGCATGCAAACGCACAAGATAACAACGCTCGGCGCACACACGGGCCGTGTGCTCCGTAGCGCGTCTAGACACAGAGCGGACTTTGCATAGACCACGACGCAACAAGCAAAGCAAAAAAAAAAAAAGAAAAGAAAGCCCGCGTGCGCAGACGGACAGCAGGGAGGAAGGGACTGGGACTCATCTCTTCAGTATAACTCTCCTTGTTTACTGCTGCCCACAACGCCCACAGGGCGTCAGCAGGACAAAGCACCTGGTGCTATGGTAACGTGTTAGCAAAGAGCGGGAGGCTGGCGTGGCTGCAGAAAGGACGCGCTTCGTACAGTCGTGTCAAAACGCGACAATAAACGCTCTCTAGGCGCCGCAACAATCCGCTTTGGGCTGCATGGCGCCTCAAAAATGCACTGCCGAGGCTGTACATATGTTAGCTTTTGTACTCCTGGGCAAGACTTTTTTCAACAAGAGAAGGATCCCCTCCTTCGTCACGGCCTCGGCAGCCCATTTATGGGGGTGGGGGGTTACGCATATTAACAGCCCAAAGCAGATTACAATGGCGCCCAGGGAGTCTTCGTTGACAGGTGCATAGTTAGAGCCAGCGTCACCAAGACTTCTGTACTTCAGTTGATTTTCCCTGACAAAAGCCCAAATTCCCTGAGTTTTCCCTGAGATTTTCCAGACTAATCATATTCCCTGAGATTTCCCGGTTTTCCCGGTTTTCCCGGTTGGTAGACACCCTGCATTCAAGAAAGCAGTGGTGGAAGGTTGTGCTCACTTTTCAATCTTCTTCTTGAGTCGCTCCTTGTCCTTGGAAGCCTGCTTCTTCTTCTTGGGTTTCTTTGACGGGTCGTATGCACCCTTGAGCTGGAAGCGTGCCCGCTCCACACGGATCTCCTTGTCCCGCAGGCGGTACCCGTCCAGGATGCGAAGTGCCAACTCCACCGACTCCACCTGGTGGCATCAACATTTGGCGTGAGAGACACGGTCAGGTATAGCGAGACATACAGTGGCACTTAGGCCTTGGGAGCTTACAGGTTGTCTATACACAAAGTTGCAATGGCTCAGTGCTTACAAGCACATTGCCTATGAAAGTGCTTGAACAGATGCTGGACAAAAATATATTTGAAACGAAATAAATGGAACCTCACTCAGTCAACACAAGTATTCCAATATGCAGTGCTGATATGACGCTGCTTTGAAAAATGACTATTTTGATGACTTTGTGAGTGGACTACTCTGACATGCCTGCCTACATGGGGATGTGTGCTGTTGGCTGTGATGTCACGCCTACTTGAGAGCGCAGCTGCAGAAGTGGTGATAGCGCCGGGATGCTCTTTCAGGGACATGCCCGAGCTTTCCAGCCAAGGCAAGGCTCGTCTCAATATTTTGAGCAATAAAAGTCATCAGTTCAAGGTACCCATCTTGGTCGCAATGGTTGTGCAGTGCGATAGGTTTTTTTCAAAGAGGTACAACGTGCTGGGGTGTGTCTCAGCTGACTGTGCACACATCCTTGTGTACATTGATGCCTATGCATTCTTCTGTACTGTGACACCCACTTCATAAACCACATTCTAAAGCTACAAAACTTGTGTGTGCATAAGGCACACCAGTGAAAAAGAAGATTGCAGCCAAGAACAACTCATCAATCACACAACACATGATGCCATCTATACAAGAGAAGATACAAGCAATAGCTATCAGTGTTTACGGTGATGACTTCAGTCAGATTAGCATCCGGTCATGACTGTTTGGGCTTGTTTGCATGCCTTTATCAAAACAGTTCATTTAGCACAAGTACTGTTCAGCAGTAACTTGTTGATTCTTTTTATTGTATATCATACATAGGTACTAACCTACAAACAACCCCTGTAAATAGCCCACACTGCCCACTTTCAGATGCAAAAATGTGAAAGTGGGCAAAAAAACAAAGAGGAGAGAGAGAGAGAAAAGAAAAAATAGAAAAGAAGTCACAACACACCAAAAAACACTTAGTCTCACAAAATGCTGCAAGATGAGGTGAACTAGTTTTTGATGCCCGATGTATACCATTATCCTCATTGTTATGCAACACAACGTATCTGCTGCTTTCCATTTTCACAGTTCCATTTCCTTGTGCCTTGCCAAGCGTGATACGGTGTTTGTTCTCGGGTGCGCTTCTGGGGGGCGTGTGAGGTGTGGGACTGCTTACGGAGTGTGTCACGCTGAGTGCACAGCGTCACTCCATAGCATGATGCGGTGGGCTGTGCATGCTCTTCAACGTGAAGAAACAGATGCAAAAGGCGAGCCATAGACAGTCTTACACTGCAGAATTCAAACTTCAAGTAAAAAAATATACTGAGGAATGCAGTAAACAGTAGATGGGGCGCAAGTTTGACATCAACATAAAGCCCACTCAAACACAGGAGCAGTACCCAGAAGAAACACAGAAACATGGGAAACAATGCAAGTTCCTAAAAATTATGTGCATAAAGAAAATCGCATTTCACTTGGCACATAAACATTCAACCTGCAAACTTAAAGCAAGTTGAAGATGTCTTCAATGTTTTCATGAAATGGCACCAACTCACCATCCTAAAGGACCAGATAATGAAATGCCATCACTCTGTCAATACAATTTGGAAGGAATGTGCATTGACAGGAGCTTGCCATGACACCAAAGTATGTTAATATACAGCTACAGTCACCAACGGATTTTTCAGACTTTGAAAATATCCATTCTCCCATTAAGGCCACTTGCGAATGCTGTCCAATGCTGATGCGGCTGGGCGTCCCCGAGATTTCATCAGCGACGTAGCAGCCTTGGTTGGCCGCAAGCCAGCACGGCGACGTCATTGGCCTTCGCATCGTGCGCATTGTGGTTCATCGTTATGGATGGAAGTCACAGCAACATACAAACTATATAGAAACTCTATGCGCGATTAAGACCGTCACGTGCTGCTCATTCGTTTATTCTCTGCTGACTGTTCGACAGTGTCGCCATTTTTCTGGATTCATGACACTATGGGCAAACTCTGTGTTAACGGAAGTGAAAGGCCATCGCAATGGAACAAAATGCAGCCACCATAAGGCTGTCGCAGCGGATGCCGAGTTGTGCGGTATGGATGCCATATGGCTGTTCTTTACTGCTCTTAACATAAAACTTCATCACACGCATCGCTTTAAGCATTACCATGGGTCCTAATGCCATCTTTCTTGCACACTAAAATGTATTGTTCAACCCGAAAATGTATTGATAAAATTTTACCCCACATAACAAACGCACCCCCCAACTTCCCATCTGTTTTTCAGGGAAAAAAGGGTGTTCATTACATGAGTAAACACGGTACTATATATGCCTGATTCAAACAAAACCTATACCTGAGTAAACTTTTATGAAGAAAACGTGTGGGTTATACATTAGTATATACAGTAGAACCCACGCTTTTCAGGGGACCGCAAAAAATAAACGTAAGAGCCGGGAAACGTAAGAGCCGAGATGTGGGAAAAATGGAAAAATGAGAGAAGTGGTGATCGGCACACAATTTTATTTCGGTGCTAGCGCTTTCAGTGCACGCATCAGCACACTCCGCTACGATTTCTTCAACAGAGAAAACCTCGGAGGTGACAACGGCGTCACCGATGGAAACGTAATCACTGTACGCGATTCTGTCACCAACAGTTTGCATTGCTATGCCATAATTTTGCTGGCGGGAGCCGGGAATGTAATGGGCGTCGCCCATTGTGCAGCTAATCCTATAGTCAATCCAAGTGAAGCTACGTGAAAGTCAATATTTCTGTCGGCAGTGGCCGCATGGAGTGCCGGCTCGCGACATAACATGCGGAAACGTTCCCACACTGCGACGTAACAGCGGGGTTCCTAATGCATTGAATCCTATGGGAGCTATGCCGGGACCGGCCAAAAACGATGTAACAGCAAGGAAAACGCAGCAGCCGGGAACGTAACAGGGGGGTTATACTGTATAAACAATACTCATGCAAAATGAATCGCCTTAGAGAATGTAGCGTCCAGTAATATTAACTTCACATCCTATACTACATCACATGGCTTCTAGATGCGGTAGTTCAAGAAAAAAAAAATAAATGAATAACTTCTGTTATAGTGGTTTCTGCCTTAATATGGCACTGCACTTGTAACCTTTAGTGCTAGAGTTCGCAAAAAGAAGAAAAGTGTCTCTGATACCATTGCTCCAAACGCGCAACTGCCCACTAACCACCAGAAACGTCTATAACTTACGGTGCACTCTCATACCAAGCTCCCAAGTTATTTAATTGGCTTAATTGACACCGCTGTCAAAGAGTCCCAGACAATAACAACAATGGTTCCCCATCCATCTACTGGGCCCTGCATACAATGGGCATGAAATCAAGGTAACTATAAAAGTGGTCATAACAACATCTACATATTTTGAAATAGGACACACCTGGGGCCATATTCTAAGAAGATCAGTTATTGCAAGAGTGTTGCTTTGTGTGATGAACCTCACCATGACAACATTATTACATCGCCGTTAGTGCTTTCGAATGTCCCACAACACAACAGTGATTGCAGTGTGGCCTGAGTGAGGCATTCTCGGGTGTACTGGCTTATATGCAGTGGCCAGGCTTGACTCTGGTTGTTTGCAATATAAAAAGTGTTAAAGGTGCTTGAAACGTTTTTTCGTGTCATTGTTCAAAGCTTAACGAAATTCTAGAACACAAGCAGCCATGGAATGTGTTTCCCTTTAGAGTTTAAAATAGCAAACTCATAGAGTTCAGCCATGACATACCACCATAGCAACGTTGTTCAAAGCATGCGAGCAACACTGTCATGTTAAAAATACAACCCAACAGACATACACATACAAGGCGCACTAAAAAGGCACAACAACATGATGGTTAACAAAAGCTTCACTAAGAAATGTTTTGCAGATGTACCATGGAAATAGTATAGACTATCATCTAAGCCACCGTCGCCCCAAATTTCATCCCTGACCAACTCTGGAAAAGTGTTTTCGCTTATCTTATTCATGAAGCAATGTGACATAAAATTAATGTCATCAGAAATACTAGAAGCACTGCCAATTTTTTCTGCTTCTTTAACCAGCCAGATGACGGGCACTGAAGGCTACTTTGCAGCGATGTGATCAGACCCTGGCTTGTGTGTGCACACAGAGTTCAAACAAAACTGCAACCACAGGTACTGTGGAAGAATCCTAAATGGCTAACAATGCAATCACGTATGGCTGTTCTTTACTGTTCTGAAAGCACGCACAAGGCCTACTCGCATTCAGTCAATGTGGAGCTACTGTTTTGCTGTAGCTGCTGCACATGAACCTTGGGCTGCTAAGAGAGTGATCAAGTATGGGTGACCATAGAGTTATGAAGGCTTGTAATCAAGCATTGTCACGTACTGTAGGAACTGAGTGCATCGTCCTGCTGGCATGAAAATGCTATGTGTTGTGCATCCATGGTGTGCACAGCCTAAAGCAAGGATATCAAAATGGTGGCCAATATTCAGCAGGGACATTTGGCACTGAACCGTGAGAGTTCATAGAGCGGGCTGTGCGAGAGTGGGTGGCATTGCCACGACGTGCTGACCGACAGGGGAGAGTGGCGGCGCACTTTTGAGTTTTTTGCAGCAAGGGTTTTTCATATTTCCTTTAATAAATGTTCTTTTGAAGTTTTCGACCAGTGGCTGCAGCGCTTTTTGCTTTTTAGACCAGACAGGCCAAACCCCACCCCAATGTAAACAGGCAAGAACCGTTCTAACTGTCCCGTCTTAAGTTATAGTATGGTTGCAGCTAATCGTTACAGTAATGCACACTGTGCAGCTTTGCTTTTATAGGACGCTAGTGTTGTCTTTGCACTCTTACGTCACAGTGCCGCTACACACTCCGTCCGGAGGATCACTCCAATCAAGTGGGATGCCACCAGGTACAGCTAAACCTGTCTGTAACGAACCTCAATATCACAAATTCCTCGATATGACAAAGTTTTTCGATTCCCGGCCTCAACTCCATAGAAGAGCATGTATTTATAACCTCTGTATAATGAAGTGGCAGCGGGAGACACCCTTGACATAACAAATTTCCCCCTGCTAACAAACTAGTAATTTTGCCCCAACTATCCAACTTTAGCAAGAGCAGTAGCCGGATTCACCCCCACGGCTGCACCACCAATGACAAGGCGATGTCACAAATGGTGGACAGGCAGCCATTGCAGCAACCTCGCTTCCGCAGAGTGCTGCCCACAAAACACGAGGAGGGAGGACCTGTCTGCATGGAACTCACATCCTTCTCAGCTCATCTGTATCACTCAATCCAGTGACACAATGCTTGCTGCTGCAGCTGTGGCCTTTTCTCCTCTCTCCGATCCTTGTATTGTGTTCCCAGTGCCTTATGTGCCGACAGCATTTCCACTCACTGACGTAGCTCACCAAGTCTGTCTTTTTCTTCTTCTGTCGTTGTTTAGCTATCATGCCGTTTGGGTCAAGTTTTCTTTTTTCTCATGCAGTTTGCATGTGTGCGAGTTGGCATCCATGCATTTGGTCACTTAGGTGTGTCATAGCAAGGGTGAGTGCCTCGATGGAGATAGGGCCTGCCTGTGCGCAAGAGCTTGGCTTTTATTGAGGCAGCCTTGCGGGATTCTTTTTTTTAACATTTTATTTTGCAGGCAACCGTGCTGTCACTACCAAAGAGGTGTCGGGTGATGCGCTGGTAGGAACTGTCCAATATAACGGTGATTATCGCAAGGTAAAAACTTGGAAACTGACACACAAAAGCCCACACCCGCGTGTCATTAGAGACCAGAATTTTGATCAGTTGTAGGGAGCAGCCTTATTTATGGTAATGTGGAATGAACAAATGCAACAGCATGTACCTTGCTCTTATCTTACTCTTGTTATGATCAGCAGTGTTGTAACCAAACCTAGCAACCCCTGCACTGACCGTACTGACAGATGATAGCTGGGTTAAGATTAGCATACTAAAGATGCTTGCTCAAAATGCAGGCATGAGAGTGAAAGAATGCCCTGCACATAGGCTTATACCTTGATGTAGCAGCAGAGAGCGTCACCCTTGAGATGACCGTCGGCCGTGCGGTACAACTTGATCTTGAACTGGCCCTTCTCATCTTTCATTACCAGGCCACACTTGCTCATTAGCTCGAAGAACTCCTCCTCATCAATGTCATCTGGCAGGTTACTCACGTACACTCGGGTGTTGTGGGCATCGTCTATCTCGAACCAGCCTGCAATCAGAAATGGTTACATGACCTTTCATTGAGGAAGGCATTAAGGAGTAGACTAGAACCACAGTACATGGCATATACGGCATACACAACGCACAATGTCATCACTTGTGCTTCCATCAGTATTCATTTTTGTGTCTACACCTATGTGACCTGGCTTTGTTTTATCATAGAAAAATATGCATGAGCGTGAACTCCTCAAAAGTTTTCCGCATCAAATTCACTCTCACGCAATCACCAAGAACACCAAGCACAACACCATATCATGTGAATTGAGATGGCTGCACGATGGTGTATGGGGCAGCAGCCCCCCCAACGCGTCCCGTACTCCCTTATCACTCAGTGGCCATATCTCACTGCTGCTGCCAAAGAAGTGGGTCCCAGAATGGTAAACGGCAAGCTATATTGCCACTGCTGTTGGGCTAGTTTGTTTGTGCTTAAGTGCTCCTTTCTGCTCTCGATAAATGTAGTTGCAATGATGCTCTTTTCTGTCCTGTGTTTCTTTCACCTCTGGTTTCGTTTTATGGCGCTAGTACCTAATGAGATTATGTTTTTTGCGCAGCACACTGGCAGTCAACTAGAACTGAGGGGTGTTACAAAATGCCAAGAACCTCAATAAAGATTGAAGACATCCAAGAGAGGAAGTAACAGTTCAAGCTAAGAGTTTTACATAGGACACATATGAGGTAGAAGCATGCGTTTTATAAAGGTAAGGAACATGTAACCATCAGAATAATTACTGAAAATTAATTGATTGGTGGTAGGTGCACATTGAAACAACAAAAATGGACAGACTGGTATGCCTAGAGTGAAGACAAAAAAATTCGCATTTGGTGGGTGCAAAAAATTCAGGTCTAAGGCTGTGAAGCATACGTGCACATATAATTAACATTACTTATGGGCCTAATTACGCTGTCTAAAGCTCATAGTTTGGCTCCCAGTAGAGTTAAAAGAAGGCTGTTGACTACACTGGCACCCTTTTGTCTCAGTTCAGCATAAGGGAAGAGCTGACACCGGTTTCGGATTGTGGCCACCCTCCCCTCACGCTATGGTGTTTGCTTCACATGCACCATGTGCAGCCAGTGCATGCATACCGTTCTGCTGGCTCCCTAGTTAATTCAGTGCCAGGTGGCACGTAACTGTGCTTGGCGTGCTGCATGCCGCCTCACACTCAACTGCACCCTTTCCCGCACTACCTTTGGGCCCATCAGGACACGCAGTCAGTTAGGGCTCTGTGTATGGTTCGTGTGCGCACATTAATGTTTGGGGCTAATGCAATGAAATGACCAAAAGGTTGATGATTTCTGGGGTTTTTTTATCTCAAAACCACACTATAATTATGAGAGATGCCATAGTAGAGGGCTCTGGAAATTTCGACCACCTGGGGTTCTTTAACATGCAGACATTGCACAGTACACGGGCCTCAACCTTTCACCTCTGTCGAAATGCAGCACCGCAGTCCAGATTCGACACCACGACCTTCGAGTCAGCAGCAGAGTGCCACAGCCACAAGAGCACTGTGGAGGGACGAGATTAAAAGGCCAACTCTGCAAGCGATTTTTCGAGGTCAATGAATCTCAATAAAGTTCGTTGGGTACATTGCTTGGCCCACTTCCATCGGTTATGCAAAATTACAGGCTTGAGAGATGCACATATCACTTACAAATCAATTTTTACTGATTACCCCAAACTGCCCACCTGGCTTCCCAGAATTATTGGCCACACGGTGCGTTTATGTCATCATAGGCAAAGCGACAGAAGTGACAGTAGCACCTGGGTACCATACTTTGACCTTCAACATGTGTGGGCGCACGCAAATCTCAAAGGCCATGTTTATTTCAGAACACTCGGCAACTTTGAAGCCAGGGGAATGGTGCATGTGCGGTCGTGCTGCACAAGAGATGAATCGACCCATTTGGCATCACACGAGGACAGCACTGCTTAACTGCATTATGGTTAAGCAATTTTTTGCTTACCGAAAATTATTTTCGCGCTTTGCTGAGCATCAGAAGCATGATAAAGTGTCTCAGGAACACAGAATCACAATTTCCATAACATGGTAAAAAAAGAAATTGATTGATTGATTGATTTGTGGGGTTTAACGTCCCAAAACCAGCTCTAGTTATGAGAGACGCCGTAGTGGAGGTCTCCAGAAGTTCCGACCACCTGGGGTTCCTCGACGTGCACTGACATCGCACAGCACACGGGCCTCAACATTTCGCCTCCATCATAATGCAGCCGCCGCGGCCGGCATAGGTTAAAAAAAACAGAGTTGGCCTTGAAATGGAACATTAATGTTGCCTAAAGTTATTTTTTTTAATCATATTGTTAGACCCAATGTGAAATTCTTCTAAGAGTAGCTCTTCGAGCTTCAAAAAGAGTGTTCCTTACAGACATCAGCCACACTCCCAATACAATGCAATGAAAGACAAGTTTGAATCATACCAGGTTCAGTTTGCTTTCCTTTAACTGGCTTTTTTGAAGGATTCTCTGAGGGATTCTGCGCTGGGACAGTTGTTTTCTCTGGGATGGCAGCCACTTGGCTAGGGCCACTGGTGTCACTGGCACCTTGGGAAGGTGCGTCCTCGGCAGTGCCATAGTTTGCTTGGTATGCAGCCAGAAAGTCCTCAGTAATCTGAAATGAAGTCAAACGAATGTATAGGGCACTTACCTACCTAAAACGAATCAATGATTAGACTGAACCAAGATCAAGATTTTCAGGGGAACATTAAAAACATGACACCCTCCGCTGTAGCATAAAGCAGTAAAAAGTGAACACCAGGGCCTCACGTGGCACAAGAATATATAGTGATGCTACAGAGCAATTCTTATTTGGAGCAATTTTTGGAGCAGTATAGATCTTATTTTGTAGTTCTGTAAAGCATGTTGTTTTTATTGGAGCACTTTGGAGATGGTTATTTGGCACTTAGGAGCACCTTCGAGCAGCTAAATTAGCGTACTAGTGTTTTGAAGAAGCAAGATGTATTTTATATTTTACTGCTTGGATATTTAATCTGGAGCTCTTATGAAGAACTAAATATTTCTATCCATCGCATATATCCCAGAGAAGAAGGGTCTACGGAGGACCCAACAGTATTTCACTAGGTAATGGTAAAATGCAAGCAGTCATACAGATGGAGGTTGTGGAAAATCGTCTTCAGCCTCTTTGTGAACATAAGGAAACAAAAAAATTCTGTGGGTCCCACAAACTGTGGAAATTGATGTCAGGTGAGGCAATCAGCAAGAAATTTATCTATGCCGAACTGCTTGGCATTCAGTGAAGACTTATGAGTACAGTCAAAGTCTATGTGCAACAGGCCCAAAGCCAGGAATTTTTTTCAGGTGGGGGCCACTTGCTGATGGCCTTGACTATTTGAGAAAACCATCTATTTTCATTGTTTACTTTTGGTAAGAACTAAGTGAGTTTTCAAATGAAACATTATTAATAGGCTTAAATTTCATTTCACTACATTGTTAACACTACCTCCAACCAAAATTTTGGGAGGGGCCCAGGCCCCTAAGGCCACCCCCCTGACTACGGGTCAGATGTGCAACTGAGCACCAACACCACAATAGCTGGTGATATAGGTATACTTAGAACATGTAAAGCATGGGAAGAGACACCATGGAAGAGTGCTAATGCAATTGCGTGGCTGCTCTGTGCTCTCGGTTCGATTTCAACATTTCAACCCCCCCCCCCTTCTAACACTTGATAGATTGACACTTGCCAATGTCTCTCCGCTTGTTATTTCTACACTTCAATTGCAAGTCAATACAAATGGTGTGTTTTTCCCTTGTTTGACCACTGCAAAGTGTGCTCTCAAAAAATTTTCAACGTCAATCTTGCTTGGTCTTTGATTAACATACACTGCAATGTTAACGCTCAATCTCCAGCGGCATGCATCACCCGGCCCAAGCACTGCAAGCGTGAGCCACAGCTGGTTGTATTACCGTTAATTGTGACAAATATATCCTTTTAGTGTTGTCTAGATCAGTCAGTCATGCTTGTCGTACACTGATATCCTACCATTCCAATCCTCGTATGTACTAAGAGAACAAGACGACCATGACAGCGGCAAGACGTAGGTGGCTAGATAGGGAGATACAGTCAAATTTGCTCAATTTTGCCAAGAAATGCTTCACGTTCAATACTGAATCAAGAAGCTTATGTTTTATTACATAACAGAAATATACTGCACACTGTTTCCAGATGATCATTCTTGGCAGTACATTACCTTAGAGGCAGAGAAATGCTGCAATTTCGTTTTAGCACGTCCCCTCATGTGCTTAGGATGTGAGTGGTTGAGCCATGTAAGCGACAGGCATATAACATTGGGAACTATGTAGGTGCTTCTTGGTGAGCGCTTAGCCCTCTCACATTATTCTGCAACAGCCACTATAGTCAGTACACTGCCAACACCTCAGCCGTAA
The DNA here is from genome assembly GCA_013339685.2 of Hyalomma asiaticum. Classification (NCBI taxonomy): domain Eukaryota; kingdom Metazoa; phylum Arthropoda; class Arachnida; order Ixodida; family Ixodidae; genus Hyalomma; species Hyalomma asiaticum. The sequence goes on from CM023486.1 coordinate 57,961,978, forward strand.
GCAAAGGGCAGGCTACCGACAGGAGCAGAACTGTGGCTCCGCCAACTGGAGGGGGAGAGTGAGGGTTAGCTGTTATTAGTGGAGTGACATCTTAAAGGGACACTAAAGAGAAACAATGGATAGTATTACAGTGAAACCTCGTTATAACGAAGTTGAAGGGGGAGCAGTAATTACTTCGTTATAACCATTAGTTCGTTATAACCAATATCAATTTCATCTATAGAAATTTCAAGGGGAACTGCATTTACTTCGTTATATCCGATAGTTCGTTATATCTGGGTTCGTTATAACGAGGTTACACTGTAATCGAGGACTCTGTTGCACTTGATTTTGGCACCATAGGTTCAGTATTAAAAGCGAAAACCAAGGTTAAAGTTTCATTTTTTTACATCTCGCACCCATACCTTGGCACCCGAACACAAACGTAATGTCAAAGTATTTCCTTTGTGTTTTGGCCACTTCGGCTCAATGAAATCCAATGAAACCCACCATGTTAAGTCTCTGGCGCCCCTACAAGATAACTTGGTGCATTTATGGGGGAAAATAATTTTTTGCGCCACAGCAGGTGCCTTCAAAATCTATTACATAACAGCGAGTTGGTGCGGGAACATGAAGGCAGCACGCCGCCTGTATTTTCTTTTTGTGCATTTTCTTGCAAACTAAGCGTCCTCCTCCTGCGGCAGAAGTGGTGCTGTTGGTTTTTTAAAGGGTTTATTGATACACGAAAAATTGTTCTGCCATTTAGTGTCTCCTTAAAGTGCCCCAAACCACACCCCGACATGTTTTTAAAACATTTCATGTGAACACGCACTTCGAAACCAGAACGTTGCCAGAAATAACAATGCCAAACACAACAGCACTACTCGTCACAGGTGCGCCAGAAAACAAACAAACAAAAAAAAAACCCTGCCCCATGTGCCTCTTGAGGCTTTTCTGGTACCCCTTGCTCATCGTGACATTATGATGTAGTGCACATGTGGCGACACTATCGATTGCAGGCACGCTGTTGATTGGTCGAACTTGCAACCTTTACTGCTGCTAAGATCTGCAAGCAATTGCGTGCGCTCCCTCCTCTTCCTTGTCGCATTGCTCGCTTGTGCCTTCTGGTGGATTCCATTGGGAGAACAGGAGCATGGACATTCTTCAACACAGCATGTCATCATACAGATACATTGTGCTGGCAAGGTAATTAGATGTCCACTTCACAGGACGACTGGGCAGCACAGTAGCCAGAGCTCACTGGCAATAGCATTTTCCATCACAACTGCAGAGCAGAGATGACAGCAGCCAGACAGCAGGTTGCAAAGGAAAGAGGGAACGAAGTGGGGACCATGTTTCGATTGTCAAACACATGCAATTCTGTTAATACCGCACCGGTTCATGAAGTTCTTATGGTTACACGTTCCTTGTAGACCCGTGCACAAATGCAGCACCTGAACTAAATTTCGACTTCTGGGAGACTCAGGGACATTTTAATGAACTAAGAAAAAACAAAATTGAACATAGAGTACCGTAGCCACAAATTGAAAATCTTTGGGACATTTCCTCTATTAGGAGACCTTTCTAAATGCCCTTTACGTGATATCTAGCTGAAACTAAACCACTGCAAGCACAAGCTGGTGGAAGGCACTATGGAAAAGGTATTTTTGGTGATTAAAAACAGAGGAAGAATATCTGAGGAAAGGTATCAGTGTATTCGCCATATTTAGCATGTTCTCCTATGGATTCGGGGGAAAAAACTTGTATTGTTTCATCAGTGGGCCATATTTCGGCCACCCTCACACTAGCGTCTTCCTCTCAGATTTCGCATCTCGTTCTACCGAAGGAACACAGCAGGTGCTCATGTGTATAATTAAGGAGTACATACACACTACTGTGACAGTGCCCCTTCCAAGTTTGGTACGCTTCACGGCATGGTAAAACCATGACGTCTCCACGTGCACGACGTTTATTCAGACAGGTAGCTCGGCAGCAGCAAATTAGAGCGGCCCATACGCGATGGCCATAAACGCAGGCGATGGAAGAAGACAGGTAAAGCGTATCGTGAAGATGGTAAGATGCAGATGATGAAGACGAGCGTAATAAAGGCCCACAACACTGCGTTGCCGCGAAATTGAAGCTCGAGTTTGGCAGCCACTACAGATGCAAGCAGATAATCACATGAGCACACTAGCTCAAGGTTGAGAGATATTTAACATGGCAGCTTTTGTGGCTCCAAGTTAATGCAGTTCTGGACAGGCAGTCGGAGCAGAAAGTCAGAGAAAAGATCGGGTGTGGAAGGGTTTCAGCTTCAAAAAATTCAGACATCTCTGCACATTGCCTCTCTGAGGCATTTACAGTGGTGTCTCTGGGGTACTTAATACCCTGTTTGGTGCAGTTTGGTACAATTCACGTCTATTTTAGATGGTGCAGTGAATATAGCTTGGTGCATTTTGACGCAAGAGCGGAATTGCGGCTTTCAATTCGGAATGCCTTCTATTTCTCGAATTCCTTTCCCCATATCACGTGAAGCAATAAAATATCACCTGCGTTTGTGGTTTCATGACAAACTTGGCTGAAGGTATTAAGTGTTTCAGGAGCCCTTGAAACAAAGGGCCAAGGCTTTCGAAAACTTTGCAAACATCGAACTACGTTCGACTACATCACACATGGTGAAAAAGGTGGAAGGTGGGGGGGACGGGGGGCATGAGAAGGACATTTTCTGCACTGCTTTCACGATCAAAGCTCTTTGAGGGAATGCAAATAGTACGTTATAACATCCGACTATTGCTTGGCCAACGTCATACTCACGACGTCGTGTGGTTGGGGCGGGAGACTGTATGCACGACACATAATCGACCAATGCTAGTTGCTAGTTCTTCCTTAACGTGTTTAGCTGGGCTTGTTAGTAACAACAAATTGACACCACATCTTTCTGGCAAACAAAAACAGGACAATTTACACACAGGAGTACAGGTCCAGTACTCCTGTGTGTAAATCGTCCCGTTTTTGTTTGCCGGAAAGATATGATATCAATGCTAGTCCTACCTGAAGCGATGTAGTCGATGCTCATTCGTAACGTAACTCGCAGTTATAGCAGCTATAGTGCCGGCAGCCGGCACAACAGACCGTAAAGCAAGTCGTTGGTAGTTTATCGCTATTGGCTGCACGCGACTTGTCTGCCGGCACATTTCCTGCTACCTAGCTAGTGTCCGCGGCTTGCCCACGCCACTAGGGGCCCAGCTAACATAGGTAGCCGCTTCGCGGTGCGCCTTCGGCGCTCTCACTATTTAACTCGTGTCACTACTGCCACAGCCAGGAGCGTCGGCAACGGGCGCTAGCACGCGCGCCGCTGATATGAACGCGCAATCCGCTCCGTGTACTCCAACACAGATAACTTCGACGAGCAAGCCCTAGCAATCGCACTCACGGAGTTTTCTTCGGGTGCCGCGGTGGCGTGCGCATAATCGCCCGCGCCAAACCGCACCTCGACCACACGACGTAGTTAGTCTTGTTTGTTAGAGTGCATAAAAGAGACAGTTATTGAACCGACTAGAGCCCAACGGAGGCACATAGACAGGCAGGTTGTCTACTCTATTAGCAGGTAGTACCCGCTCGCAAAAGAGCCACGACGCCTCAGCAAAGGAAGGCGCACAAACCTTTGGAAACCAAGCATGTTTGTCGTGGTCCCATTCGTAAACAGTGCCGTCGTTGGGGTCAACGTAAGTGTACGGATCGGAACCACCGGACTTCTGGCGTTCCTTTTCCGCCTTCTCCAGTTCCAACTGCTGCTGGAACTCGTCACTCATCGCTCATCAGAGATCGGGGAACCTACGCTGTTGAACGTTGCCGGTTTCAATCGCACTTTTCGCACTGTTGTTCACTGAACCGGTGAGCGCCGCCCGAGATCCACCGATCGCGCATTCATGCTCGCCGCATAATTGACACAGTGCACATTTACTGCACAAAACTAAAGAAACAGCGGTAGTGCAGAGTCCAACGCAGCGCGAAGTGCTCAAACTAGAGCAAACTACGTTTGTTTTTGTCGACGAGAGACGCACGCCAACACCAACGAATATGGCGGTGAACAATGTTGCCTTGTTGACACGCGAATGTTTCACTCCAAATTTGACGAATGTAACCAATACAAAAACTTTAACAAGGACGTGTACAACCTAACTAATTAATTTACCGCGTCTAACCCTAAGTTCAAATTTTATTTTATAATGAAATTACGAAGTAGGTGTGATACAAATATATGGTAAACAATGCTCATCAGTTTGGGATTACCGGGCGCCAAGTTTGAAATTGCATTGATGAGTAACTGTGACGTACGCAGAAAATCTGAAAAAGAAACAGGAACTTGTTCGAATTTTTCGCTAGTTCATGCTGTAAAATTCAAGAAATAATTAAAATAAGCGAAATTATTTTTCAAGAACGCCCACGGCGTTATCGTGGTGTCCTGGCGACCTGAACGCACGGTGCTATATTATTTTGTCGCTCCCTACCTTTAGCGAGCCAAATACCAAAAATGCAAGCCATAATCGTTGCGTAATGCACACAAGAACAACACACTGTTTACAGAAGGGAGGCAAACTCAGCAAACAAATTGGGGAGATAAGAAGGGGGGTGGGGGGTGCAGTGTTTGCTACGCTGTAACGGATGGGAAAGCATGTTGTCCGCCGCGGTGGTGTAGTGGTTACGGTACTCGGCTGCCACCCAAAAAACGCGGGTTCGATCCCGGCCGCGGCGGTCGCATTTTCGATGGAGGCGAAAATGCCAGAGGCCCGTGTACTGTGCGTTGTCAGTGCACGTTAAAGAACCCCAGGTGGTCTAAATTTCCGGAGCCCTCCACTACGACCTTTCTCTCCTCTCTATATCTTTCACTCCCTTTCCCCCCCCCCCCCCCCGGACGCTTAGCCGTGCTCCCTACATGGGCTGCAGAAATTAGCGTCCTTTCCTAACCACAATCAATCAATCAAAGCATGCTGCGCAATTATATTAAGTCGATTGGGGCGAAAATCCTACGGGCTAAGCATGTGTCAGACGGGAGTGCTAAGCATACATCAGGCATAACAGACAGAAATTCATGATCTAAATTCTATCACAGCAAGCGCTGTCGCGCAAATTATTCAAATTTTAAGTGCTTGACTTGAAGCTGCATCAAGTGGCTCGTTTCTTTGGTTAGCGGAGTTATTTTTAGCGGACTGCAGGCCCGAAGAATGTCTGATAAGGGTTATGTATTACGGGACTTTTCTAACCTGTTCTTTGATTGCAGTGAATTTTGGCTCCTTTCACATGCACGGCATGACGATCCACATATTGTGAGCTATACCGGAGTCATTTTATGTTTTACACCTTCATCAACTACCAATTTTTTAGTTTTTTTCATTGCGGTGACTTATAATAGGCATAAATATAGAACCCTAATTGTGTTTTTGATATTCAATAAATCTCTGATCTCCTTATTTCGATTCTATAAGAATTACCTGCAACATGCCCTATTAGCAGAGAATGTTTGCCTCCGGTTCTGCCGCACTGAGAGAACTTTGTGGTTTTCTTGGTTTATGTACCTCGCGGCGTTCTTTCTTATTTCGTGTGCAAAACTCAGCTGTACTTTCACTCTGAAGAAACCTGCAAACATTGAACACAAAATTTTTGCACAGTTAAGTCTCTCCAGACTGGTCGTGCTACAGGCGAACCATGGGAGCGCGGCCGACGTGCCAGGCATCTCAAGGTAGAGGAGGCACTGAACAGAGTCCGAGCTATCATGTGTGTGTGTATTATTGAGTTCGTAGTTTACTTTTCTTTCTTGCTTTATTTTTTGACAGATTCTACAATGAGAAATTGAATTTTGTTCACTGAAGTACGTGCGCCATGGCCAGGGGTTCATCCAGAACTTCGATTTATATTTTGGGGGGGAGGGGGAGGGGAGTGGTGTTACCCATGATGCAAACAGCAAGCGGGGGTGTGCGAATACCAAGTCATTGGTTATCTGGAGTTATTATTCTTTATTTTGGGGGGGGGGGGGGGGTGTAAAGATCCCTGGCCATGGCGGAGGGCTTGCGTAGTGCGCTACGGGTTGCTACAGTGGTAGCGGTAGCTTTATATGATTTGATTATATAGGCCGACACCGACGCCGACAACGCATTTTATCCGGCAAGAGCCTCGTCAAAATGTTTGAATGCCTACTGCTTCGCTGACCGAACACCGTGACGGAGTGCGTGGGCTAGTGGTTTTTAACAGCGGAGCAGTATAACGTCGAGATAATTCCGTGCGGAACGCCCACAGATAACAGCGACGCTGTCCCGCAGAATGAAAAAAAGGAAACCCTTGTAGTTTAACCACTGCCCACCATGGTAACACTGGTTATGCGAGGGTAGAAAGGGATAAAGAAAGAGGAAGAAATGAAGGAAGACGGAACGCAGGATGATGGAAAAGAAAGAAAGAAAGAAAGAAAGAAAGAAAGAAAGAAAGAAAGAAAGAAAGAAAGAAAGAAAAGAAAGAAAGAAAGAAAGAAAGAATCTGTTTTCTCAGCAGGGAAAAGCGAAAGAGCGCTTGGATCCGACCCGTGCACAATTCACACCTTTGCCCTCAGCCCTTCGCTGCGCGTAACATTGATAGCGACAGTACTACACCCTAGTGAAGAGAAAGAAAAAGAAAGAGAAGACTATGTTTGCGCAGAAGGAAAAAGTGGACCAAAGCTTCCCCCGACCCACCACCCCACCCTTTCCCTCAGCTCACTGATACGTGACAGTGATAATGATAATGCTGCATGCTCGTGATAGTCACCCTTGTCCCTTCTCCACTGTTGACTGAGATTTCGCGGGCGCGCAACTGACTTTACTTTTTTGACCTCGCGAAACAGTGCACTCATAATAAGTGACCGATACGTGCGGCCAACTAAATCCCATTCGCAGAGCTGTGATTAATAATGCCATATCCGCACACCGCCTAATAACGGATGGTCCTCGGTGGTTTATTGAGCATTATCAACCTTTCCCCGTTCCTATACAGAACTAAAGTGCTAAAATAAGTATTACATTTTTCTTAAAAACCCGTATTTCGCGAATAAGTAAAAAGTGAAGAAGTATAAACATACTGTCTTACGAAACTGTTGAAGACGGTAAACCACACCTACTTTCCGTGTTTTTTTTTTTCTTCCTTTAAGTCGGTGGACGCCTTAGCTTCGCTTGGCCTTTGTCCCTTTCAGGCCCATTCATTCGATATTGAATCATCAACACTGTAGCTAAGTGGATAACTCCACGGTAAGGTAAGAAGGTTATCCCTCCGCTCCGCTACAACTAATACTTAACATCTGCTCTACATGTGCTGGCAACTTGGCTGAATGATGAAAATGAGGCCGCTTGTGAACGAAAAACAAACGAACAAAACAATGACCGGAGCTTCTTCTTTCACCGTGCAAAGGTAAGAGATTTATCTTAGTTTCGTATCGAACATTACGACTTAGAGATTCCTTCGAAATAATGTTTAGGTAGTAAATTACCAAATAATATAAGCAGCGACATTTATTTATTTATTTATTTAGAAATACTGTCAACCCTCTCTTGAGGGTCATTACAGGGAGGTACAACACTGTGTATAAATAAAGTAGGCACATAATTACATAGCTTACAACAATTGTAATCCGAGAAATATACCTTTATACAATGTTATAAATGCTCTCTTACGAACAACAAAAAGAAATCTCCCAGTAAATAACAATCAGGATAATCTTTATGGCCAATTACAAAAATGTACATCAAGTGAGTGCATAAATTGATAATAATAGCATAATTGATAATAAGTTATTAAATTATTTCGGTAACTCATAACTCTTGACTGCAAGGTATACTTTACTTCTTTTTTGAACTACCATGATCAAGCGCATCTCAGTCTGTTAAGACCAGTCGTTTGCTTTAAAGAGAGTTAATCTGGGCCTGGAAAGACGATAATTGTGGTTCGGTTAGGGGTGAAGGACGCTAATTTCTGCAGCCCATGTCGGGAGCACGGCTAAGCGCCCGTGAGGGTAGGGGGAAAGGGACTGAAAGAGTTAGAAGGGAGAGAAAAGCCGCAGAGTGGAGGTCTCCGGAAATTTTGACCACCTGGGGCTCTTTAACGCGCTCTGATAACGCGCAGTACACGGGCATCTGGCATTTTCGCCTCCGTCGAAAATGCGACCGCCGCGAACGGGATTGGACCCGCGTTTTTTGGGCAGCAGCCGTGTACCATTAAAGTCCATAGATATTTTTTCCGTTTTTTAAGTAGCGACAACTACCTCCTCTCCCGGCACCGTCTCGCTCAAATCCCGCGTCGGCAGCCATGTTCTTCCTAAACACGTGGAGCGGAGCACGCGCGCGCACATCCGGCCGTCAGCATACGCGTTCCTACCAAATATGATAGTGGACGTGCCATATGTAATGAAACGCCTAATGAAACGCGCAACTTTCTTTGACGTTCTCTCGCTGCAGCATTCAAGTAACAGCTTCCTAAAAAGCAACGCCGACCAATCAGATGCGCAAGCGGCACACCAAAGCTTTTCGCTACTTCAAAAAGCGGAAAAAATATCTAGGGACTTTACGTACCATAACCACTACACCACCGCAGCGGACACCTGGAAAGGTTAAGAGCGGAACGCCATACCGGCGATTTGGCCTCGCTCGTACCATCCTGTCATAGAACATTAATTAAAATCGATGGAGTTCTTCCAGTTTCTTTGTAACGGTGTTATGTTTTCTCGTACCTTCAAATTACACTCCGAATTGTCGTGCGCGTAGGTTTTACGCGCGGTAGCTTACAATTTCTTACGAATTTTACTTTGGCGAGCTGAATTTCGTTCACTAAAGCACACGCACCATGGCGAAGGGTTCGCGTGGTCGGGTGATTCCGGAAACGGTGGTAGTTCGGTATTGTCGCGAGGACCGCGTCTCGTAGAATGTTTTCTTGTTATTTTCTTCTTTTCCGACTGCTTTTGTACAAGGGTGCTCTAGTAAACGAGCCCGCACACCGCAGGGGGCCTTCCGGGAGACGGGACACCGAGAACGAAGAGCATTTGTGCGCGCCGCGGCCAGTTTCTGGAAAGCGTTGTTTGTGTTGGTTTTGTGGCGAGGCCGGATGCACGCGATCGTAGAAGCTCGTATAACATCGTTACCGTCGACCTGCCTGACTTGTCCGTGTAAGGCGGTTTCCTATTGGTGGGAGGCGGTGGTGGTTCGAGCCGTCCGCGTCGCCGTGGATGCTGAAAAAGTGTTATTTAAGCGGCGACACTGGCCTTTTTTGGAGAGCGGACTCGGGGACCATGACGCTCGTCACCACCGGGGGACAGTCCGGCAGGCCGACGGGGTATGATACCATTTTCTCTGTTGTATAATTTTTTGCCCTGTGTGTTTTACAACTTCAAGAGGTCTTAGCTAAATAAACCCCCCAATGAGTGCTCTCCCAATTCACCGTGTCGACTCCTCATCCCTTGCCTGCGCCGAGTGGCTCCCACGCCTCTTCGTCTGCCTGACCTTCCGATGCGTCTACCATTCACGGCCCCGACGTTTCGCTACAAAGTGGTGGAGGTGCTGGGTAGCGATATTCCCGCTCTAAAGCTATGCCCCGAGTCAACAAGTATCAGGAAACTACTTCGGACTGCTCCACTATGACGGAACCCCCTTCCTTTCTCTCTGCTATGGCTAACCCCCAAGCAATACCTTTCGTCGGACCGCCAGTCTTCAGAGGCGCGCCAGAGGAATCTGTTTCCGAGTGGCTACTTTGCTACGAACATGTCGCGTCGCTGAACAACTGGGACCAAGCCACGAAAGTTAAATTTTTTATATTTGGCTTTAGACGGCGATGCAAAGAAGTGGCACACTACTCAGATTCTCACGGGTGCACCTAATTCATGGGAACAATGGGCGACGTCATTGAAAACGTCATTTACTAGCCGTCACTCAGTCGAGATCGCCCATTTGCGACTACAAAACAGAACTCAGCTGCCGTCCGAAAGCCCGGAGCAGTACTACTATGACGTCGTGCAGCTTTGCGCAAGGGTCAACCCATCTATGGCAGAAGATGATCGGTTGCGGCACCTTATGCGCGGCTTGCGTCCGGATGTGCAGGAAAAAATGATCATCGCAAACCCGGAAACCTGCGCCGCATTCCTCCAAATTTTACAGCGCATAAATTACGCAGCTTTGATGAGCCCTGCTTCTTGGTCACGGCCGATCGACACCCACTGTCCTAATGGATTGCAGTCGTGGATGAAAAACATCGCGCCTCCGGTAGGGATGGCATCCGCCGCCGCGGCAGTACAGCCTACTCCTACGTGTGTCGCCACCTGCGCCGCAGCAGAACTGCGTTGCCCGCGGCAGGCTGCCGACCGCGAGGGAGACTTAAAGGCGATTGCAGACTCCATCGCCTTGTTATCGGACCGGCTAAGAAACATTGAAGACGAGATGCGTCGCCCCCCAGTGCCTTGGCCACCGAGAACATCCCGTGCCAACGACGGGCGTCCCCGATGCCAGATTTGCAGCCGCATCGGCCACGAAGCACGACAGTGCTGGCAGCGCTTCCGGGACGACAGAAATGATCATGCGGAGTCTCTTGGCAATCACGATAGTCAGCGTAACCCTTCGGGAAACGAGAACGGCCGGGCCTAAGGGGCCAGCCCGGCCGTCCCATCGGCACATTGTCGGAAAGCCAGCTTCACGCAGTCCCCACACGAGCCAATGGTAGAATAACGTTGCGACACCGCCCTGACCTTAAGAATGGAAATGCCGACACGCTTTCCCACCTTCCTCACGACCCCGTACCAGTAAGCGAAGAAACCCTTTTACCGTTGCTGGTTTTGGGTCAGGCGGATGTTGGAAAGAAGCAGAGGGCAGACCCATGGATTAGAGCCGTTGTACAGCACCTCGAAGAACCGAGTGCGCCCGTTGTCAGGAATATCAAAAGAACGGCACGGAGTTTCGGTTAGTCGACGGTGTACTGTATCGGAGGGCGAAGGGCTTTGAGAAAGATCGCGCGGCTCTCGTTGTCCCCAAGTGCTTGAGGTCTGAGATATTAAGGCACTGCCATGACGACTGTACGGCAGGCCACTTGGGTGTCAAGCGTACATGGGAGAAGTTGCGTTACCGATATTTCTGGCCAAATATGTTCTCATACGTCAGCAAGTACGTTCTTTCCCTGCCCTGACTGCCAGACGAGAAAGCAACCGCCGGGGAAACCGGCCGGTTTCCTCCAACCAATCCCGCCTGTAGGTCGACCGTTTCAGCAAACGCTACCGGTTAATGTCGGGTCAGGCGCACAGCCTGGATTCGACTACACCCTGGATGCGATGAAAGTGGCTCGCCGGCTGCGGCAGGCTCGAAAATTAGTGAAGGAACGGGAAAAGCGCCAGCAAGAAAGGAACAAGCGCAGCTACGATGCCGACGACGCGGACGATGAGTCCGGTGCCGATCACGAGGTGCGAGATCCAGGTGGTGATGTGCGCGAGTGCAGTGATGACCGCGAATTCCATCAGGGTGAAGTGCGCGAGCGCAGTGCCGGGAGTGATGTCCACGAAATTACACCCCAGTGTTGTGCGCGAGTGCGACGTCAATGGTGATGTGCGCGAGTGTGGTTCGCGAGCGGACAGAGAACTTCGTTTGCGTCATGGTGTGTGCGAATCAGGGACCAGTGATAAAGTGCGACAGCGCGAAAGCTCAGACTCTGAAACTGAACTTTACAGCGACTGGAAGACGTTTTCAAGCGGCAACAACGGACAACGAAATGTCGACGCTTACGACACTGATACTGACTTGTATTACAGTGCCAGCGAGTGAACTTTAGTGGTTTTCAGTCTCGCGATTTTCCATTTGTTGTTTTAAGTTGTCCACCTTTTAGATGTATAACTTTTCTGAAACGAGTACCTCACATAACTGTTGTATGTAAAATTGTTTTTTTTTGTACTTCTTTTTTCCTGGGTTGCAAGTAAAACGAGTGGGTCACTCTTTTTCGTAGGGGGGAGGTGTCGCGAGGACCGCGTCTCGTAGAATGTTTTCTTGTTATTTTCTTCTTTTCCGACTGCTTTTGTACAAGGGTGCTCTAGTAAACGAGCCCGCACACCGCAGGGGGCCTTCCGGGAGACGGGACACCGAGAACGAAGAGCATTTGTGCGCGCCGCGGCCAGTTTCTGGAAAGCGTTGTTTGTGTTGGTTTTGTGGCGAGGCCGGATGCACGCGATCGTAGAAGCTCGTATAACATCGTTACCGTCGACCTGCCTGACTTGTCCGTGTAAGGCGGTTTCCTATTGGTGGGAGGCGGTGGTGGTTCGAGCCGTCCGCGTCGCCGTGGATGCTGAAAAAGTGTTATTTAAGCGGCGACACTGGCCTTTTTTGGAGAGCGGACTCGGGGACCATGACGCTCGTCACCACCGGGGGACAGTCCGGCAGGCCGACGGGGTATGATACCATTTTCTCTGTTGTATAATTTTTGCCCTGTGTGTTTTTACAACTTCAAGAGGTCTTAGCTAAATAAACCCCCCAATGAGTGCTCTCCCAATTCACCGTGTCGACTCCTCATCCCTTGCCTGCGCCGAGTGGCTCCCACGCCTCTTCGTCTGCCTGACCTTCCGATGCGTCTACCATTCACGGCCCCGACGTTTCGCTACAGTATGATTATTTCCGCTGTGGATGCCCACGTCGACACCGACGTCGGCGCTGTATCATTAGCAACGCGAGCTTCTTAAAAGCTATAGCGTTACAATTTCTTGGAAACTGCAAGATGGAAAAAAAAAGAAAGAACGAAGATGACTATGCTCGATGCCGTGGGTTCGATGCCCTCCAAAGGTGCGTCCACAGCGCGGCGGGGAGCGAAATAAAAAAAAAAATGTCGCTGTATATAGATTTATGTTGACGTTAAAGAACGCCAGGGTGTCGAAGTCAATCTGCGCTCCCACACTACGGCGTTCCTAATAACCATATCATGTCCATACGGGACATAAAACACTAGAATATATTAAGGACAAAAAGAAAAAAATGATAAATGATAACCCCGGGGCAACACACCGCCATCGTGTTCTGTTAGCGGTGTCCTCTTGTTATTTACTGCTTTCTTCTTCTTTCTTTTCTTTTTGACCCGCACAGTTTTCAGGATATTAGGCAACACGTATACGAACAATTTCGGCCTAATTGACACATTTCCCGTGGCTTCACATGACTAGAGTGCAGCGACCGCAGCATGTCCTTTTTTTTCGCGGGAGTTAAGTATAGATAACTACGCAAGTGGGTCGTTGTATTACAGCCACTGATAAGCGTACATAGGCGTCCAACGCTGCACATCAATTGCATCGCCGTATCAGTTCTGACTAATCTAATCTCGCTAGCGAGTTCACCGTTCAGTGGAAGCAGCTGTTCTGCCCTACATTTTCGGGCCGCCTTTCTCAATGCGGGACACATGGCATGACGCAGTTATACTGTATCCTCACAGTATACAGTACAAGCAGCAATAGCTATTGGACAAGTAAATTTTATCCGATCCAACTCACAGTATAGTATGGTCGAAGCTCGAGCGTTATTACAAGTAGCATCGGAACAATACGTTAATTCGTTATATCCGATATTCATCGTAACAGAATCGATGAAAGTAGGCTCAACTAATGGGCACTCTCGCTCGTGCAAAATGTTTCGTATAAAGGTGCTTTAATCACCTTAAACAAGGTAAAGCTTACCTATCTCCTTGAGGCGTAGCTGGATGCGCTTTTATTTTTTGCTTTCACTTTGACGATCGGCCAGTTTCCGTACAGCTGCTACTCGAACACCGCCCTCATCGCTCGTCGACTCACAAGGCACTAAAAGCCCTTTTGCGCTTTTTGAAGATGACTGGTTTGCGCGAACGCCTTTGACAGTTGGACATGTCTTACAACGTCTTTTTCATTATTCCCCTTCCTTCTCTCTCTCCCATCTTTCTATTCCCCCTTCTCATTCCCCCAGTGTAGGGTAGCCAACCGGACGCCTTTCTGGTTAACCTCCCTGCCTTTCTGCTTTCCCCTTCCTTCCTTCCTTCATTTTTTTGCTTTGAGCTGGATGACCGAGATTTCCGTAACATTTTCTTCAGTTTAAATTTATACCGACAAACGTCGATAGACTGAAGAGACAAAAGACAGATTAACTTTACTTGACTAAGGTCCCTCCGCCCATTCATTTCTCAGACCGTACCATTGCTGATAAGCAGTGGAACACGAAAACTGTACAATGATTTCTTTTTTTTTACACATAATGTCCATATTCAACGGGGAGAAGAAAGATCGCGAAGATACACTTAAAGATATGACCGTTCAACCAGCAGCAGTTACCTAGAGCAAGGAACAAAATATGTAAGAAACGGTAACCAGGAATATATTATAGGTCAACGGACGAAATACTGCAGAGAAGATAACATAGAAATTAAAAGAAATGTGACTCATAAACAGTTATATGATTATATCAAACACAAAAACACTGACAAACTGTTTCTAACTCGGAACATATTTAGGTCACAGCAAAAGAGGGTAAGTACAACTGAACATGTTTCATTAAACCGTGTATAGTATATACCTTGTTCTATAAACAGTTGTGAAGTATAGATCAGGTATTTGATATAACAAGGTTTGCTTTCCCTAGGTGGCTTTGAAAAACAGCAGCCGAAATCTGCCCAGTCGGAGATCATGGGACATAAACGGTTTGGAAGCAATCTTCCATATAACTGCCCGGGTCATTTTCTCTTGTCTTTGCCGATATATATGGTGGGTATGGGAGGCTGAGATAACAGGATAAGAATGGGGTGGAGAGTATTTGGCAAGCATTCTCAGATAATTAACGGTAGCTTGTCATTGTCTCTGAAGAGGAAAGTGTATAACAGCTTCATCTTACGGGCACTCACCTACAGAGCAGAAACTTGGAAGCTATAACGAAGTGTTCAGCTTAAATTGAGGACGACGCAGCGAGCAATGGAACGGAAAATGGTAGCTGTGACGTTAAGAGACAAGAAGAGCGCAGAGTGGGTCAGGGAATGCACTTGTGTTAAAGACATATTAGTAGAAATTAAGAGGAAATGGGCGTGGGCAGGGCATGTTATTCGAAGACAAGACAACCGTTGGTCATTGAGGGTAACAGAGTGGATCCCTAGAGAAGGCAAGCGTGGCAGGGGGCAGCAGAAATTTACGTGGGCTAATGAGATCAAGAAGTTTGTGGTCATAAATTGGTCGCAGTTAGCACAGGACCGGGATAATTCGAGATCTATGGGAGAAGCCTTTGCCGCGCAGTGGGCGTAGGCAGGCTGATGACGATGACGGTGGTGCGTTTACGGGACTGTCTACAGCTCGGAAAACTTTGAGATTGTGGTAAAAATGGGCAGATCGTGCGTCACATTTGCGGGAACGAGCGCTCTTTTACCGCACAAAAGAAGCAATCATGTTTTAATTTTGCTCAGAAAGTGGTGCCACAAACGCCGCTAGAGACACCCAACAGCGTGTTTGTCAATTTACAAGTATACAAGAACAGACCCACGCAGGTATACATATTCTGCTGAAAAACAATTATGTATGTTGTGACATAGTGCACTTCACCCTATGAGACTCTTTGGGATACATAACGGTTCCAAAAGTGAACGGGTCCATTTGAATTAGCGTGATTGTACATGCATAGTCGCGCTCGACTCAGCAAAATATTGATTCTGACCAATCACGCGAGGGCAAGTAGACCAGTCCAGTTTTGGAATCATTATAAGATATCGCCCCCTTTATAGCATGCAAGAGGAATTCGTTTTCTTTTCGCTGCTTTCGGAATGGCACAGGTGGCGCTGCCTTCGAATTCGTCTGCCTGTATTGGCCTCGAGATCGACATGTAGATGGCAGCACTGTCGCCGCGTAAGTGTGGATAGGCGTTCGCCGGCGCGTATTGAAATGTACACAGCGGCGCTCTGATGTGAGCGGTTTGAGACAGTTGTTAGCCAAATAACAGCACTATTGCAGTCGACGTATACATCGTCCGCAAGTGCAGTAATCACGCAAAACGTTTTTATTGCGCGTGGAGGAAGCGTGATATGCCATTCAACGGGCCACTGACATCATCCAGCCTAAGAGTTTGACTTCCTCGGCGGTTCTCTCCGTCTAATTTTCTTTCACCATACTTAAGTTCTCTTCTGTCTACAATGTCGGCATTGCTGTTACGCGACTGAAAGAGTTTAGTATTGAGTTATTGATCATTTTTCGCTATTGGCTACAACAGCAAAAGTGGACAGTTGCTGCGCATTGCTTTTTGAAGAAGGAGTTTGTGCACTCCGCTGTGTACCACTTACGCGCTTACTTGAGTTTCAATGCTTGCATGTCATGCTCCATGAAACGTAAGGTAGTTAAATGGTGCAATTGGTTAAGCTACGTGACTGTATACGCGGCTTGAGCACTGTACCGCGATATTTGACACAAGTCTATATTGAGTAAATGTTTTAATGCTCAAATGCATCGCTGTCTTCGCATGATTACGTGCATGACGGTGGCAAAAAGGTTTCTTTTTGGGGGGGGGGGGGGGGGGGGCACATAAAAAATTATGTGCAAGCGAAAAACGTCTATTTTCCGCCATGCTCACAATCATATATCGCGAAACGATATCACTGCAGCACTGCATGTACACGTTCATGTTTCCCGCTTAAGTTATTCAGAAGGAAGCTAAGGTGCACTTTGCCGTGTACTTGAAATGCACAGCAGCAGCCGAACTGAAACCACTGTGCCGAACCGTAGGTGTGATGATCACATAGCACGCACGCGACACAGGCGCTCACTGATTTTAAGAAAGACTGCAGCGCCAAAGCCAAATAATACTATAACTAATACCTTTGCTTGGATCAAATACATGGAA